>JAFEMH010005800.1:0-148939 GCA_022495995.1 Adenophora triphylla var. japonica
ACTTCAAACAGTTTCTCTCAACAGGGACTTCATCTTCCCTTGGACCCTTCATCTGTGAATTTTTCGACGATGTAGTGGCAAAGGTGCCGCCATGCTAGGAGCTAATGGTGCCCGGGTTCTTGTTAGCTTCATTGTCCTCTCGCCGTAGCTTAGGGTATGAGCCGACCATGGGAGCTTTTCGGCATTTCTATAATGTCCAATTTGTCAAGGAGAGTTGGCTCGTCATTAGGAGTGCATCCACAAAACCGAAGCCGCTTCTCCCCATGTCTAGCAAAGTTGCAGGCCGGGATAACCATGCCATCCGTGGCTGAGCCGCCAAGGATGGGAGTTCCAATCTCCTTGCAAGGATCCAACTTCGTCATTTCCCGTCCAAGAATATGAGCCGACTCGTGCTTTAATCAAGCGCTTAGAGACATTTGCCGAGCGGGGTCCTTGATTGGTCGGCGATAGAATCCTCGCATCATTACTATTCAAGCCGGATTGATGCCGGGGAAGAAGGACGGTAGTTCCCTCGTCACCGTAAAGAGGGGGAGGCGATTTAACGACCGGACAATTCACCCCGGCCTAGTATTTCATGAGGATTGCACTACGTGCAAGTCCCATCCCCTGACTAATGTCTCGGGAAGAAATAAACATAGTTGGATGTAAATATTTACTCTCGTACTTGGTTATTTTTTGGATGTTTTCTTCTTCGCTCGTATTTGACCTCCTCGTCTTTTCCTTTCGTGCATCTAACCCCTGAGGAAGAGGCCGAAATATCTACGAGAAGGTTGAGCCCCATGGAACTGGTGAAGCAAAAGAGAAAGATGAGCAAGAAATCGGGCTTGGTGGAGAGACGGGAGGAAGCCAATGCTCGTAACTTGTTGCTTAATGTGCAGGGTGACCAACCCCTTCCCCTCAAACTGCATGGGGAGGTAAATGCCGAGGAAGCGGCGACTGAGGAACAACCCAACCCATCAACTGTAGGGGGCATAGCCTCCATGTTGATGCCGAGGAAGAGGTAGCCGAGGAAAGAGGACTCGTAAGCCGACGCTCGTGCTCCAAGAGATCCCAGCAACAAGACCGAGGAGCCCGTGGCTAAGAGGGCAATTGTCATGGGGCCCCAATGTTGAGGCTCCTCCCCTTTATCTATTCGTGCCATCAAGACTCGATGAAGAGGCCGATGAGCTCGCCAAGAGCATGGCCATCAATGTTCCCCGTCTCGTGGGTCTTCCTCTACAAATTAGGGAGGGACCCTCGCGAGGCTAGGCCGAGCTCCCGCTCAGCCGGCTGCTGGACGAGGAGACTTACGAGGCCCTCGTCAAAAGAGGCTCCTAGCGAGGATACCTTGCTTTGTCGCAAAGGGCTCCTAATAGCCGAGGTGAATGTCTCTTTTTTCTCGATTATATTAAGTTTGAGATTTGCTTGGATTTTTGACATTGATTTCTCTTCGCCGGCTTCCGTCACGCGTACGAGAACATCTTGGCCAAGACAAAAGCCAAGCGCCCGAATCGAGGCCAAGACCGCCTGTGCGAAGGGTGCAGCCGATAAGGCTTCCTTGGTTAAACTTTTCAAGGCCAAGCGAGGCCGAGCTCGATGCCGCTAAGGCCAAAGTAGAGGCCGAAGTGAAGAGGGCCGAGGAAGAAAAGGCCAAAGCCGAGGAGCATCTCCGCCGAAAGAAGAAGAGCTTGCTACGGCAAGGAAGGAAAAGGCCGAGGTCCAAACTAGGGCCGGTGATGAAGCCGAAGCCAAAGTGCAGGGTTGTGAAGCTACCCTTCCCGGCTAGGAGGAAGAGGCCGTTGCTCTGCTCAAGGAGCAGCCCGGCCTTCAAGTGACTCGATGATGGCGCCTCGGTCTTTCAGATGCCGCGGACAAGCAAACGGCCACCATGTTTCAAGATGGTTATCTTCACCTTGCCCGAAGTATCTCGTCACGACCCTCCACCGGCTTCTGATATAAACAAGGTTGCTCACTGATTTGCCGGATCGCACGCCGAAGAGGTCAGTGGCTCTTCATCATCTAGTTCCTTTTTCTCGATTATAACTTGCTATTATAGCTGATAAGGATGCCCGAGAAAGCTGAGCAACCTCGGGAGCTCGCTTCCGTCGGCTCCCCGGAAACATCAAAGCCTTCAGCGGAGGCGATTCAGATGAGGAGGAGCCCGAGGCCGAGGTCGAGGGAGAGGAGGCTGAGAGGATCGAAGCCCATGCCGACCAAACTATCCTTCCTCCCCCGACTCTATGATCTGAGGACTCGGCTTCGATAAGCCTTTTTAATGATGATCGCAAGCTTAGATAGGATTTTTCTTTTTCTTTTCTTGCTTTTTGTAATAGACGATAGGACTTGTAATTTTTCTTGAATATCAATGAAAAGTCCTTTGTTTTAATTCATGTTGTTTCAATGAATGACTTATGTTTCTGTATGCTAGGCAGAGGCACTAGACTTAGGAAGGTGGGATCTGAGGAGGGTCCCTCGTTCCCTGATCGTTGAGCAAGTGGTTAGGCCGAGGAAGGACTCCTCGGAACTATACTCTAAGTCGTATGGGCCGAGGAAAGAATCCTCGGCTTGACTCGTGGATACTTGTAATCCCGAATCAAGGCGGACCCTCGTTAGGATGTAGTAAACCCTTAGGCCGAGGAGGACCCTCGGCCTCGGGCCGTCATGTAATCCCGAATCAAGGCGGACCCTTGATAGGACGTGTGTTAAGCCATCAAAGCCGAGGAGGACCCTCGGTCTTGGGCCGCTCGTAATCCCGAATCAAGGCGGACCCTCGATAGGATGTGTAAGCCATCAGCCGAGGAGGACCCTCGGTCTTGGCCGTTTGTAATCCCGAATCAAGGCGACCCTCGATAGGACGTGTGTTAAGCCATCGTGCCGAGGAGGACCCTGCCTTGGTCGTTTGTAATCCCGAATCAAGGCGGACCCTTGATAGGATGTGTGTTGAGCCATCAGCCGAGGAGGACCCTGGCCTTAGCCGTTTGTAATCCCCGAATCAAGGCGGACCCTCGATAGGGATGTATGTTTCGGAGAATCTAGGGATAAAGCTCTCATCTTCCGCTGGTGTGAAGAGCCGATAGTTGCTTTGCATGTTGTAAGAAACCGCCAGAAATCGAAATGCGATTACATCGAACCCGCAATCCTATCAACTAACAAAAATAAAAGACAAAAATAAAAAACTAATCTACCGCAAAATAAACTAGACTAGCGGTAATATTTTCTAAGGTTGTCTGAGTGCCACGGATGCTTGAGATCCTTCCCCTCCTCGTCTTCAATCCGTAGGTCCCTTCTCGAATGACTTGAGTGATGATATGTGGACCTTCCCAATTTGGGGAGAGCTTGTTCGTCTCGCCTTCCGACCCGCAGCTTCAATCTTTCTAAGTACCCAATCGCCTACTTGGAATACTCTTCTCGATGACCCTCTTGTCGTGATACGCCTTGGTCCTTTGCTTGTAATTCACCATCCTCATCTCAGGCAGCCTAGTCGTTTCTCATCTATCGTGTCCAGGTCTGGGAGCCTATTGACCTTATTGACTCGCTCATCATAATGGGAGTTTCTCACGGGCTGGGATGGCCATCACCGCCGGTGCCATAGCCTCGTAACCGAAGGTTAGTGCGAACGGGGTTTCCCGGTTGGCCGTCTCTGGTGGTCAGTGGCGAACACCCATAAGGCTAGGGAAGTTCGTCCCAACCATCTACCCTCGCGTCCTCAAGGTTCTTGGTAAGGGCGGTTAGGACCAGCTTGTTTGCCGCTTCGCTTGGCCGTTGCCTTGTGGTCTCGCTAACCGAAGATTTTGCATGGCGGACTTTTACTCTTCCCAACTCGTAGTGAATGCTATGGAAAATTGCACCATGATCGTAGACAATTGTATGTGGAAGGCCGACCGCACCCGTATGTTGTCATGGACAAAGTTGATCGCGTTCTCTTCCGTTATCTTGGCTAATGCCTCGCTTCTATCCACTTGGAAAAGTAATCAACAGCCTACTATCACGTACTTGCAATTACCACGGCGGGTGGGAAGGGTCCGATGATATCGATCCCCCACATATCAAATGGCCACATAGGTATTACAAGTGTTTGCTCAACCGCCGGTAGTCTAGGAATGTCGAGAATCTTTGGCACTTGTCACATTTTCTAACATAGGCGTGCGCGTCTTCCCTTAGGTTTCGCCGCAGTAACCTAGCGATATGATCTTGTCGCCTAAGGTTCCTGCCCCCGGTGTCCGCCGCAAACGCCTTCATGTACTTCGCCAAGAGGTTCTCAATTTCCTTGGGATAGACACACCTTAGCAGTGGGCTTCGTGAAAGATCTTCTAGAGAGGACTCCGCTTATTACCACGAACCTTGGAGACCTCTTCTTGATGAGTTTAGCTTGAGCTTCATCTTCTGGGAATTTCTCCTTCTCAATGTATTCAATGTAGTCATCGATCCAAAGATCTCTCCTCTCCATCTAAGAGCATGACTTGTAGTCTTTCGTACGCAGTTCCTCTCGCATAAACTACATATGGACCGGTCTTAGACACATCCATGGTTGCCAGCTGAGAGAACGTCGCGACTTGGTTATCTTCCCCGCCAATTTGTTTGAGCTCGAAAAATTCCATCTTCTTCGTCATATCTAGGACCAGGTCTCTATACTTGGCAAGGGTGGGGTCTTGGGCATTATACTCTCCCTTTACTTGTTTGACAACGAGTTGGGAGTCGCAGTAAAGCCGCCACCTTAGTTGCTCTATAGAAGGAGGCTAACTCAATGCCAAATATTAGAGCTTCATATTCACTTGATTATTCGAGGCAGGAACTTGAAACGGATGGCGTCTTGAGTAGTAAACTCTCCTTCCGGGCTTCGCTAGTACAATTCCAGCCTGCTTCTTTCCTTTGTGGCCGATCCGTCCGTATACTGTGATCCAACAGCCAGTGGGAGTTCAATGGGAGAGTCTTTATCCTCTCGTGCGTTTTGCTTCCGAGAGGTGGGGAGATGCTCACCCATAAAGGCGCCTCGACCATGAAGTCAACCAAAGGTCCATGCCGGGAGGGTCTTCCTTGGTTGGTAAGTGATATCAAACTCAGTGAGAGCAATGGACCAATTAAGGAGACGTCCGACGCCGTCCAACTTATGTAGTATCTTCTTCAATGGTTCATTTGTGTATACGGTGATAGGATGTGCGTAAAAATAGGCACGTAATTTTCTTGAGGCAATGACTAGCGCGTACGCTATCTTCTCCACGTTAAAGTATCTCGCTTTCCACGTCGGACAAAGGCCTTAGAGACATAGTAGAGCAGGCTTCGAACTCCTTTGTCATTCCGAACTAAGGCAGTGCATCGTAAGTACCCTAACTGATCACTCCCTTTCAAACACACGGAAACACCGCACTCATCCACGCAGCCTCGTAGACCTCTCTCACTCAAAACCCTCTCAAAACCCTCTCAAACCCCCAACCAAACCAAGGGAGGAGCCTTTCTCGGGATAAAAGGGACAAAAGGACCTTTCGGGAATTTTCAGAAATCGAAAAGCAATATAGGTCCGTACGGACCTCTTTGTTTCCATAATTACTAAATCCCCTTAAAGTCCACAATATTCCTCAAATCCCGGGAGAAATGATGGTTTCCATGCGTACTTGGTCCGTACGGACCTCTCTTTGCATGCAAGATGGTCCGTACGGACCTCTTTGCAAGTGGGACATCATCATTTCCTGAGATATTCACCATCATTGCATATTCCTCAAATCGAGGAAAACCAAAATCTCGATAACCAAGGAGGTCCGTACGGACCTCTTTGCACCAAATTCGAGACTATAAATAGAGGGCTCCCCTCCTCATTTTTTCACACCTCCCTCTTCTCTCTCTTCCTCCCTAAGCCTTCGGCTCCCCTTCTAAGCCCTTTCGAGGCATTCCCGCCCCTTCGGATCCTTCCGAGGCCTTCCGAGCCCCCTCGAGGTGCTCCGAAGCCTCTCCGAGCGCTCCCGAGACGCTCCCGCGCTGCCCCGAGGCACTCTCGAGGTACTCGAGGCCCCTCGTGGTACTCCGAGGCCTCGTCGGTCTTTCCCCTGTCCCGCTCTTTCCGAGTCAAACCGACGATCCCAAACCACGCCGAAACTCTGCCCGAGTGACTCTCGCCACCACAACGCACGCCGAACCTCTCGCCCGAGTGGTCCCGACGATCCCCACGCACGCCGAACCTCTCGCCCGAACGCAGCCTACAACCTCAACTCACGCCGAAACTCGTCCGCGTACAACCAAGATCCCCGAAGCAATCCGAACGCTACTCCGACCTCAAACACTATTCCCCGCAAGACAAGACACGAACCAACATCGTAAGGCTTCCTTCCTATTCTATTTCAATACATTTCAATACAATGTAGACATCCGATACAAAGATGCATTTTTAAAAGCACACACACACACACACAACATTTAAAGGATATTAGGGGTATCCGAAAGACTCGTTTACGAGGCTACTCGGTGAGCTCTAATATTCTAATATTCTCTTCCCGAGGAGTCATCTCGACCTCCGAACTCAAAATCTCATCACACAAAAACAGCTTTAAAATTTATCTTTAAACCGATGCCCTTTTTCAATGTTTTGGGCTTAATAAAAACGGCGTGGCGACTCTACAAAGCAAAACACAGCCGAGACACCTCCAACCTCGCAAAACGCTAAGACGGAATAAGCCGGATGCCGGGCGCGATTGACAGGCGCTCTGATCCGGGCGAACATTCCCGAACAATGAACGAAACGCGAGATGCACGGGGCACCATCCGCGCGAGCCGGATCCCGGTAATTTCGCTTGGCGACTGGGAATTTTTGTTTTAAAACTTTTAAACAAAACAAAAGATTTTTAAAACAATGATGAGGGTCAAACTTTCATTTTACCCCTTCCTTTAATCAAGTTGTGTGTGTGTGCACGTGCTTCGTTTTTATTTTACAAAAAATAAAAATACAAAAAAATGCATCAATATACATCTCGTGCATACATTTAAAATTCTTCAAAATTTTCTATTTTACTCGTAAAAGAATTTTAGAGACCGCACACTACGCGCATCGGCTCTTTCTGTTACACCGCACTCTACTCACACCGCCGCTCGGTTACACCGCACACTATGCGCACTGTCGCCGGATACACCGCACACTACAACCCTTAACCCGGAGTGGTCTCGCTTGCAGTCCGTTTGGTCTTCCCTAGGCCTCTCTTGGCGCGCACGGATCATTCCAAACATCCCATCCTAGCCAAGCGTCAACCCCGCACGTTTGAGTCTTGAGTCACACTCTGTCCGCACTCGGCTGGTTTTTACTCAGTCCGTGTCATACAGCTGGATACATATACCATGCCGGCCATTTTCGAGTCAAGGCTCGGAACTCAAGATCCCTTGCGCAAGCAAAGCGATGAAAGGTCATGCTAAAATCTTGACTCGATCTTGATTTCCGGCTACACCTGCACGATGTTCCGTCCCGGATATACATCCATGCTCGCATGACACCATGTCATCACGCCTTGATACGTCGCCCATGACAATATGACCCAGCCCAACGCCTAACGTCACGTATCCCTTGCGCAAGCAAGGTAAAGCAGAGGTCATGCCGAACTTCGACTCCGATCTTGACTCAGCCGGCTCGGTTCACTATTCACATGGCTAACGCATCAAAACGAACATGACAAAGCTCGGTCCTTAGGTTCGATTTTTCTTTAGGCCGGTGGAAACCGCTTGCACTATAGGACCTCGCCTGGGTCCGCTCCACCCCGGGATGTCGAAATACGTGCAAAACGAGGGGCTTATAGCCGCACGTATGGTCTCCATCGACCCAGATCTAGCATAGTTGCGAAAAGAAGAGCAATCTTTTCCAACCTACCTAGGATTCTCGAGAAAACATGTTTTAAGTAAATTAAAACAACAAAAAAAAATCGAAAATAAAAGAAACGGAAACCGCATGCCACGTGAGCTTTCCCCTTTTATCCCAAGTTAGGCCATTCCCGTGTCTAAACCTCGCCCGTCACCCTCCAAACCTACCGTAGAGTGGTCGAGAGTACCCGGAACCTGTCTCCCAAGATCAAAACAAAGAAGGTCCTACCTCCTTCCCGGCTTTGTCACCAGATACCACAATTCCCTACGGCCAAGTCGGATAACAAGGATGAGAACGGACCTTACCCCCAAGAAATTTCCCAACACTGGAAGAAGTTTCGCAGTCCTCATGGCTATTGAGAAACGTCAAGGTGAGCAACAAGCTCGATCGAAGGTGCCATGCACCACTTCGGAACCTTAGCCACCCAACTACCTCGGGGCTTCCTAAGCTATGATCGCTCCTACAAACTCTAACGTCTCTCATTGTCTCCCGTAAGTCAACCTGTTACCCTCGTACGAGCCATGTGCAGCTTATGACGTAAGGCCACAAGACCTTCCAGAGGAAAGCCCGCCCATCCACTCCCCGAGGTCCCGCACCACCGCCGAACAACGAACACATCCGTGGGACGTCTGCGACAGTGGTGCTTGTCCGGAAATGGAATTCCAGATGCAATGAACGAGGGCCGTCCTCGACGAAAGAAGAAGCTATCTTCTCAACAAAAGCCGAAAAAGAGGTATGAATCCGGTGATCCCACGTCGGAACCCTTGGAGAACCCTCCTGAAGGTTTGACTACTACGTCATCTACTCCAAAGAAATCTCCCAAATTTAGTTCTCGCACGTGGCCACGGCAATGTTTGCTCCATGATCACTGGGACGAAGCTTCGCACCGCCAACGAAGGCCCGAAGGTCCGTATAATCCAACCCCGTCTTGGGAAGATCTCAAAGCCACTATTGATGCTTCAAAAGAAAAGCCATGACAAATAACGAATTGAAATGCGTAGCCTCGGCCTTACGCCAATCGTGCTCCTCCCACTACGTAAAACGGGAGAGACAAGCAAAACCACAAGTCCAGAGGTGAATGTTCGACACGTTCCGGTCAAATTCCAGCCGAATCCTCCACGGACAGACAAAAGGCCAGCCATACTCGAGCCACGAACCGAAAAGGGACCCTACGCCAAAGAAGCCGAAACCTGACCCAAAGGTCAAGATCCCGTCTTGACACAACTCAAACGCACTCAGCTAACATCTCACTCGGTCCTTACTCACTTCCTCTTACCCGCACAAGCTCAAGTTGGAAGAAAGCCTGCCTGCACTATGGTTCCCATCACAATACACCCGATGAAGCGTTGCCGTATGATTGGCAACGTCAATTACAAAGAATATCATCACCTTCAGCGTAGCTCGATCTTCCAAATTTGGGCCGACCACAACGAGCCTCTCTACATAAC
The DNA here is from genome assembly GCA_022495995.1 of Adenophora triphylla var. japonica. Classification (NCBI taxonomy): domain Eukaryota; kingdom Viridiplantae; phylum Streptophyta; class Magnoliopsida; order Asterales; family Campanulaceae; genus Adenophora; species Adenophora triphylla. The sequence goes on from JAFEMH010005800.1 coordinate 9,259, forward strand.
AGTTCAATTGGACGAGCGCCGTCTCCCTCGGGTCTTTGGTAGACGGAGGATCATCCATGAACGTCCTTCCGCCAAAATGATGGATTTGCTAGGATCAAAGCAACCGATCTAAAACCCTCGACTCAGTGCAATCAAGGCATACGACTCAACATCCCGCCCAGCCTGGGAATAGCCACCTTGAACCTTTGGTTTGGAAAACAAATGGTCCCGACAGACTTCCAAGTCATCGACATCCCGATCACATTCACCGCCATTCTCGGGACGCCTCGCTACATCGGATCAATGGGGTGGCATCCACTCTCCATCGGTGCGTAAAGTTCGCCCAAGGAACAGATATGACCATCATCTACTACGACAAAGATAGTCACCGAAAGGACCGATACCAACGGCGTCCCGGTCTTAGAAATCAAACCCGACGATGATGGCATGATGTTAACAGGTTCACCATCGAAAGCCCAAAGGCCCAAGTGTGCCACATAGACTGCCTTTGATTTGGGACAAGATCCCTCCCCAATGAAAATGATGAAGCACACGAACTACATCCCGGGCTTGGGTTGGGAAAACGCCATCAAAGTGGCACTCAATGTATCATCAATATCAAAGAATGTAATACCTCGCACCGGCTCGGGATACTCTCCTACTTCCCGAACACATTGCGGAGGACAAGCGAGCCGCACGTAAACGCTTCACGTATAACAAAAGAGGCTTGCACGCAATCTCCGATCTTCGTCCTCCATGTGCCTTCGACATGACCAAGTACTTCACAAGGAAGGCCTCAACTCGGGAAGAAGATCCCGAAAAGGAACAGAGCCGATCGCCAAACAAAGCCGGCCGACAACTATGGACAAGCTCCAACAGAACGGCAAGATTCGTGAGGCCTCAAGCCAAATCCCGTCCGAAGAGCCTTCCTCGACACACCGCCCCCGCCGGATCCACAACCACCACTATTCACAGCCGAATTTTGGTTCGGAAAACCCCTCTTTCGCGGAAGAATTCGAAAACTCTCTCGTCAACAACCCCCGCCTTCAACAAGCGGGACGAGCCCGCATTCGAGCTAGCATTGCCCAAGACAAAGGCAAGAGACTCCGCAGACGATGCTTGGGACGAACCACCGCTACACTCGCTTCTTTCAAAGAAGAAATCGAGATGCCGATCTAATCGATTTTGTTTCGATAACTCGTGATAGCAATGATCGGGAACGGTGACATAAAGCCTTTCAAGCCCCATCTCCTATCAAGCTCATTGCCACTCAATAATCGGGGCCACATTCTCCTGACCTACCGTCAAAGAAAGAGGACATGATCGAACAACTTGGTCTCGACCCTCGAGTCCTGGAGTCTAGTGTCAAAACTCATCCCGAGTCCATTAGCTTTGAATTTGAGTCTCTTGAGTCATCCGATGGCCTCACGCCGTAAGATTACGAACTCATTGCCAATAATGTATTCCCGTATGCTCTTAATGAATGCTTCGATCTTTCCGAGTATCCTCTCATTGCATCTTTAACAACCGATAAATTAACTAACACACAAACAGCTTAATAACGATTCACTTGATAAAGAAGCGTACACATTAAACGAACAATACATTAAGCACATCTTTAAGCATGTTGTCAAACGAGAGAAAACCGGGCCCAAGCCGCGAGAAGGTTTTAATCACAACGATTTGCAAGATTGCCGAAGAGCCAAAGAGACGCAAGTCCGACGCCATTTCCAAAGACAAGCGATCTTCCAATACCTCAAGAACGGGAAACTACCTTCATAAACAAGGAAGGATAACACACGTAAGGGGTCAAAACCAAGAGCATCATGGCCCTAAACGCCTTGCCTCTCACTTCGTCATCCTGGGGACATGTTATACAAGAAACGCTACCATGGGCCACTCCTACGCCGCGTCGCCCAAGAAGAAGCGTACAAGTTCATGAACGAAGTCCACAATGGGGCTTGCGGTCCCCACATGAACGCCGAGCCCCGATGCAAATCATTCTCGTGGATGGGCTACTACCGGATCTCCATGGAGGCAGACAGATCCACTTTGTCCGAAGCCGCGACAAGTGCCACCGGTTCTCCAACCTCAATCATCCGCCGCCCCACGATCTCTACCGCATGACTACACCTTCGCCCTTTGCCACTGGGAATTGACGTCATCGGGAAAATCGCTCCGCCAGCAAAGAACGGTCACGAGTTCATCTTAGTAGCCATCGACTACTTCACCAAATGGGTCGAAGCCAAGTCCTACAAGGTACTCACCTCCAAGAAGGTCGCACATTTCTCAAGGAAAACATCATATGCCGATACGGCATCCCAAATGAGGTCATATCGTACAACGGCTCACACTTCGAAGGAGAATTTGACAGAGATCACGGGCCGAATTCAAGATCACACGCCACAAATCTTCTCCCTACCGGCCACAAACAAACGGCGCCGTGGAAGCAAGAAACAAAACCTCGAACGGATCATCCGAAAAATGACCACCCGAGGACGAGATTGGCCCGAGAAGCCGCACCTTGCACTTTGGGGCTACCGCACACCGCCTCGAATGTACCACGGGAGAAACCCCATTTGCCCGACATACGGGATGGAAGCAAATTCTTCCCATCGAGCTAGAAATTCCCTCACTCCGAGCGCCGCTGGAAAATGACATCAACGAAGTCGAATGGCTCCGAAGCCGACATGACGAATTGGCTCGCTAGACGAGCGACGACTAAAGGCCATGGAACACGTCCGAGCCTATCAAAGCAGTGATGGCTAGAGCTTTCGACAAGAAAGTCAAATCCCGAGACATCGTGGAAGGTGACCTTGTACTCAAAGAAAAGCCTCCCACTCGAACCAACCCACCGGGAAAATGGGAACCCACATGGATCGGCCCTTTCGTGGTTCAAAAGATCTTCTCCGGAGGCGCCATGAAGCTAATGCACCTAGACGGCAATCCCTTCATGAATTCCAATAATCTAAGCAAACTTCGCGGATACTTCGCCTAAAGAAGAACAACCGTGCATCTCTTGGCACTCCATGTAGTGTCGAACTACGCGGACACGAGCCCTCTAGTCCGGGGAACGTAGGCAACCTTAATTGGTCCGGTCTAAAAATACACAAAAAAGTCAAAAGTTTGAATGTCAATCAAGACCTCCATCAAGCTACGCACTTTTCAAGAAACACGCCTGCCAGTCACCTTGACCAAGTCAAACGACGGCGGCAACATCAAAGGACATCCGAGGGTCACTCAAAGCATCAAACGACCGACTCATGTCTACTTCCAAGCCGTGGGCTTGTCTTCGCCCTCACGCGCTTCAAAAAAAAAAAAAAAAAAAAGAGCTCGAGCAAAGGCTCACAAAAAAAAAAATAATAATAAAAAAAAGAAGCTCAAGCGTAAGCCGCGAAATTGAGGTCAAGAGCCCGACGCCAACGAAGGCAAGGAAGCTACGAAAAGACCGTCAAAACGACTTGTCAGGAAGCATTCAACCTCTCGCCCAAGCACAAAGCCTCGCCAAAGAAAAGGGGATTGCCGTCGGTGGCCTGCATCGTCTGGGCCCGCGGATGCAAATGTAAAAGTCCAAGGATGGACGCCGACAAAGCGCACAATGTAAGCAAAGGCAAACAAAAGATCTTGCGTCTCGACAAAGCTTTAAAAGTAAATCACAAATCACTAACGGTTACAACATTTCTTGATGAGTTCAAGCACGGTCTACTCTCAAGTTCACAACATGCTAAAAGACAAATTTTAATACATTTAACTAATAATGTGTTTGCAATGCAATGAATGGATACCTAGGAGGTCATTCCGCGCCGTCTGCGCTTGTCCCCTCGCCATTCTTTCCTTTCTTCCCTCGTCCCCGGCGAGTCTTCTTTCGCTCCACGTGAACCAACTCTGCGTCTCTCGCCCGAGATCCGGGGTCCTCCCCGTAGAGTCAAATAATCCAAGAGCTCTCGTGGCTTCATTCGCCCGTGCTTCGGCTCGGATCTCCTCCCCGCGAGTCCGTAAAAGAGGACCTCTCCCTGTCGGTCGGTCAACTCTAGTCTCGTAGTCAAACAAAGTGTCTCCCGTCACATCCAAAGGGTCGGACTGTGCTTCGGCACTCCTAAGGCAATAGCTACTACGGCAACCGGGTCCTGTAATCGCTACACGCCTCGCTCTCCAAGACCACTGGGATCGCCCAACATGCCGCTCATACTGTGCCGGATGCGAGTCGTCAACACGACACTCTCCCGACGTCTAAGAAGTACCACAGGAGGGAAAGCGGAATACTTCCATACCCTCGTAAAATACAAGAAGGCACCTGAGCTGCCATACAAAGAGGAACTACTTCCGCAGCAGCAAGGTCATCCCACCCAACAAAGGCTCCTGCTTCATCCCAAACCGCCGGAAACAAGCGACGGAATATAGAAGGAGGACCAAGACAAACCTGGAACTCGACAACGTAGGACCGCTTCCCGCAAGATCCTCCCGGTCTCAATCCTCCAACGGAACCCACCAATGATCTCGAGGCGTACCAAGCCGTGCCATCTATCTCTCCCAAGGCGGACCGATCCATATCCAACACCGGAGGTCGGCGAGCAAATGACCACGGGCTAAACGACGTCGGAGCCTCGGGCATGGCCTGAAGTCTCTCTCGCAGCCACAAGGTGAGCAAAGCGGGCTTCCCCTCTCATAAAACGATCCCCGGTCGCCGGACGGTCGATACCATGAAGAGTCTCCCCAAAGACCAACGGGACAATATCCTCTCCACTCTGCAGTGCCCTACCACATCTAGCAAAGCGCCATCACAAATGCCAAGGAGCCGACCGGGAAGAGCGTCGCCATCACGCACAAGGCAAATACATCCCAAGAGACGTCACTCTCATCATCAACCATGAACCGCTCCTAAGCAGTAAATGTCGATATGACCCGAATCAAGGATCATGCCCCGCACTTCTTCCAACGAAGTACGAAGAAAGTCTCGCAAGCTTCACGCTCACAAAGAAGACCACCAACCAAAGGAAGCGAGATGGCCTCCACCTCCGGTCCTCCAATCAAAGCCCGAAAATCTTCAAAAGTGGGCACCATTTCATTGTAGGAGAAACAAGACACGTGCCTCCTAACATCCTTAACTTCGCGGCAGCCCCGCAACAAATCCCAATCAGGAACCAACTCCTTAAAAGACCAAACCGAGCAAAGACGAAACCTTACCTCGAAAGCCCGTCTACGATGCCTCATACGGCGCCGCATCCACGTTTCAACCGCTCTAGGAAGTGTGCTTGCCTCTCCCGCGAAAGCCTCGGCAAAATTCTAGGGACAAACGAAGAATCCATGGCAAAAATGGAGGTTCCTAGAGAAAATGGGGAAGAAAGCTCGAAAATGGCCGCAAATGGGGAATGGGAGAAAGTCCAGACACCGGAAAACATTTAAGTCCTCTGAAAAGCAAAGTTGGTCCGTACGGACCTCTTTGCAATGTAGGTCTGTCCGTACGGACCTCTTTGCAAACAGACCCATTTCCCCGTAAAACAAGATACAAAACCACCGTCCTCAAGAAACCTTGCTCCAAATACCCAAACACTGCCAAAGCCATTTCCGGCAAACCAACACTACCCACAAACGCACTCTCAGCTCACGTGGCATGTACAAAAAAAAAATAAAAATAATAATAGCAACAATTTCTAGGACAATTCCCGGGAATCACAAAAATAAATGACATTACATCTTAAAATAAAATACTTTTGTTTGCCATGCAAATACGTATGTTTTATTACAGTACAAAATGTCTCGTTGCTAAACAAAAAAAAAAGAGGAGGAAATATGGAAAGAGGGAAAGCAAATGAATACTAATCAGAGCCCTCGTCATCATCCTCGCCAAGATCCTCCAAAGAAAAATCGGGCATCCCAGTGAACTCGCCCGTCACATCCTCATCATCGAGTACCGAGCCCTCCGAGCTCGCCACTCAAAATAATCAAGGATCAAATCCGCGAAAGGGTCGAAGAAAGAAGGCTCGAGAATCCCTCACTCACGAGCGGCATGCGGAGGCATGAACCGATAAAAGGGCCGCTCCTCGAAGGCCCCGCAGCCTCGTAAGACGCCCCGCATCCATGCTATGCCGCCTCTCGAAGGTCCCTCTGCCGCGGCCCTGGCTCGGCTCCCGGTGGAGGAACATCCACTGAATGCCTCGAAGGCATCGGCTCATACGCTGGCATACGACGCGAAGACCGGCAAGACATCTTCGACGCCATCTTCTTAGCAAAGGATCTCATCGCCACATAACGGCGAGCCGCCGCATCGTAGGCTCTCCCCGGACTCCGCACAAGCAAATGCCAAAGAAACGCTCATCAAATGCGCTTATACTCAACAACAAAAAGAGAAAACTCGTAAAAGATGCCAAGATGGAAAAGAGTCAAGACACTCACCGATCTGTCGGGGTCCACTTCAGACGCGGCAGAGCTCGCCAGAACGGCATGCACACCCTCCTCCGCGATCCGTCCCCACCGGACATAAGTGAAATCCGGCCCCGCAGACGGAACCTCCGGGGAGCCCGTGGACCGGCCTCTCTCTCCTCGCCACTACCCGCGCGTCCTCAACTTCCTCCTAACAAAGGTCTCGTACTCCTCACCAAACAAAATAAACTCCTCGGCTCCCACACCGCCAAGGTACCTCTCAAAATCCAGCACATCCATATCCCCGAGTCAAACATCCCAAACGGAGGATCCCTGAGCCACTGAAGCACACCCGGGCCATCTTTGCCGCGGAAGACTCGCTCCCCTGCATACATGGCGTCGCAAGTCAAGCCCCGCAAGATCTTCCGCCGCGCCGTCACCCTGAGCTCCTCAAACTCATCACCCTCATACCGAGCCCACGGGAACAAGACGAAACCCTCACGGCTATCTCGCTCCAAACGCTCCCGCACCTCCCCGTAGGCAATGGTGAGCTTACCCTGCCGGGTCCTCCTCCTCCCGGCCGTACGAGCCTGCCCCGAGCACAACAGATACGCAAAGAACCCCCAGATCTCTATCCCACGGGAAGCACCGAAAGACCTCATAAAACCATACTGCGACAAAAGCAGAGAAGAGCTCGAAAAAAAAAAATGGAGAAACGACAAGTTGCTAAATCAAAACAAAGAATAAACTCATACCTCCTGCAAAATCAAAGCAAAGCCAACGAGCCACACCCCCTCGCTAAACCGGTCCAGAAAAGTAGAGCTCGGCAAGCCTCGCTCGCCCCAAGCAATGTCGCACCCTATCCAGATCGCCAAGCTCTCCAACAGAGCAAAGGGAGCCGCGGTCGCGTGGTTCGAGAACAAAGTCTCGGACGGTGCATACCACAAGAAGGAGCGCGCCAACCGCTCCGTCGTCACCTGCCGGTACCCCGGATGTAGGCCCCAATACCGGCCGTGATCCTCATCTCTACGTCGCCAGACAGCATCCCTGTGCCCCTGCGAGGACGAGGCTCAAAGCCCAAGAGCTCGGCCACGTCATCGCCTATCATATCCCTCCACCGCACCGGCTCTCCTTTGAAGGAAAGCCCGGTGATCGCAAAGAAAATCGGTGGGCGTCACCGTCACCTCGCCCGGCTCGGGTGGAAGGTGTGGGTGGTATCCCACCGCACTCGAAAGGCCCAGAAGACACTCTTGTTCTTCCTCGTGTCGACACTCCAAATGTGTTCTCAACGAACACACCTAGGCCGAAGCATAAACCAGCCTCCGGACTCGGCCTACCGCCCACGGAAATATCGTGCATCCGCCGCCATAGCTCCACAATGACCTCGAGCGACCCCGAGTCTTCATCCTCTTGGCCTTCCCGGCCGTAAGCCCAAAGATCCCGCAGTAAACACAGCAAAGGTACGTCAATCACAGTACTTAATATAAAGGCACATATAACCCGTCACAAAACACGGCACATATTGCACATAATTTTCACATATATCATGCATATAATTTTCCCCATGCAGTCCGTCACAAAACACGGCACACACTGTACACATTTTCTCAAAAGAAAAAGGGGGGAGGGATTAAACCCTACACGACACATTTTCAAAAGAAAATCCGTCCCAACACGACACATATCGCACATATTTTCCCCACAAAGTCCGTCACCCAAAAACACGGCACACCCTATATAGCACATTCTCAAAAGAAAATCCGTCCCAACACAGCACGCACTTTCACATATAACCCGTCACAAAACACGGCACATGTCACATTTTTTCACAAAAATTATCACTACACGATAATTTTTCTCATAATGTACATACATAAATAGCATACGGTACAAAACACCAAAGCATGCAATTCACTAGATAGGCACTTTATTTTCACAAATAAGAGCTAATCTACACATTTCTGCACAAAATACACATACCCACAATTTTTACATGTCCATTTTCAACAATTCATCAAGAATTTCACAAAAAAGGCATAAAATAATAACAAAAAATTCAAAAATGCGAAAAACTAAAACCTAGTTCTAGCATTCAAAAATTCGAGCAGGAATCAAAACGGAAATGCATTTCTTACCTCCCCAACGTTCATGGAGCGACGATTATGCACCTCCGGATTCGGATACAAAACATCCGGTTCTTCGAAGACGGAACGAACGAGGTCCAATTCCTTTGAAGCTCCATTCGCCGCTCAACCACTTCCCCGATCAAGGCTGCGTTGTCTACGGCTCCTTCGAGATCCCTCCGCCATTGCGAGCAAATCAAAGGGAAAATGGAAGATTTTGGTGCAAAATGGAGGTTTTCTCCTTCTCTCTCTCATTTGTTTCGTAAAGGCGAAGAAGAAGAAGTGAAGGAGCCTCGGTTAACGCCCGGTCAAAATCTAACAGGGCGTAAAAATCAACATGGTCGTACGGACCTCTTTGCAGTTGGTCCGTACGGACCTCTTTGCAAGGGGTGCCCAAATGACTTTTCTGCCCTTACGAACTTTGCCCCTGGCTGTCCTAAGGCCTTTTTCAGCAAATCCAAGTGCAGAATGGTCCCTAACCCTTCAATCCAACCACCGGCAGTCAGATGTAAGCCCGAACCTAGCCCACTTCAACGGCAACGCAAGCACCGGCAGTCAGTGTAAGCCCGAACCTAGCCCACTTCAACGGCAACGCAAGCACCGGCAGTCAGTGTAAGCCCGAACCTAGCCCACTTCAACGGCAACGCAAGCACCTGGCAGCGCCGGTGTAAGCCCGAACCTAGCCCACTTCAACGGCAACGCAAGCACTGGCGATCGGTGTAAGCCCGAACCTAGCCCACTTCAACGGCAACGCAGGCGATCGGTGTAAGCCCGAACCTAGCCCACTTCAACGGCAACGCAAGCACTTGGCGCGGCGGTGTAAGCTCCGAACCTAGCCCACTTCAACGGCAACGCAAGCACCTAGGCGGTCGGTGTAAGCCCGAACCTAGCCCACTTCAACGGCAACGCAAGCACCGCAGCCGATCGGTGAAGTTCCGAACCTAGCCCACTTCAACGGCAACGCAAGCACCGGCACGATCGGTGTAAGCGAACCTAGCCCACTTCAACGGCAACGCAAGCACCTGGCAGCGATCGGTGTAAGCTCCGAACCTAGCCCACTTCAACGGCAACGCAAGCACCGGCGATCGGTGTAAGCCCGAACCTAGCCCACTTCAACGGCAACGCAAGCAGCTGCAGCCGTGTAAGCCGAACCTAGCCCACTTCAACGGCAACGCAAGCACCGGCGATCGGTGGCCAGAAGCCCGAACCTAGCCCACTTCAACGGCAACGCAAGCACCGTCAGATCGGTGTGGCAGAACCTAGCCCACTTCAACGGCAACGCAAGCACAGCCGGTCGGTGTAAGCTTCGAACCTAGCCCACTTCAACGGCAACGCAAGCACCGCGATCGGTGTAAGCCCGAACCTAGCGCCCACTTCAACGGCAACGCAAGCACTTGGCACAGATCGGTGTAAGCCCGAACCTAGCCCACTTCAACGGCAACGCAAGCACCGCCGGTCGGTGTAAGCCCGAACCTAGCCAGCTTCAACGGCAACGCAAGCACCTGGCTGTAAGCCCGAACCTAGCCCACTTCAACGGCAACGCAAGCACCGGCAGTCAGTGTAAGCCCGAACCTAGCCCACTTCAACGGCAACGCAAGCACCGGCGATCGATGTAAGCCCGAACCTAGCCCACTTCAACGGCAACGCAAGCACCTGGCAGCGGTGTAAGCCCGAACCTAGCCCACTTCAACGGCAACGCAAGCACCTAGCCAATGTAAAGCCCGAACCTAGCCCACTTCAACGGCAACGCAAGCACCGGCCATCAAAGTAAGCCCGAGCTCCTCCCCCAACAAGTCAAAGGGAAGTCATGCAAGATCGCATACCTCAAAGTCGACCATCATTCTCGCCCACTCCACGGCAAAACAAACACGCGAAGGAGCCAACACCTCCGAGTACAAGTCCCAAGGCACGAAGCGCCTCCCAAAACGCCAAATGATGAAGCAATCATCGGCCATCATCCTTGCCCACTTCAACGGCAGCACAAGCACCGGCAGTCATCGTAAGTCCGACCTTCTACATCAACATGCAAAAACACAAATGGCACCAACCGCCGCCAGATGACGATTCAAGTCCTCACAACTATCTCCGGCCCGGAAGGCCTTAAACCACCCGATTAGGAAAATCGTAAAACTTCCATCCCAGGACGCCACCACGTCCTCACATTTGACCTATGCGGTCACCCCGGACGCCACCACGTCCTTATCACCGACCTATACGGTCACCCCGGACGCCACCACGTCCTTATCACCGACCTATACGGTCGCCGGAGACGCCACCACGTCCTTATCACCGACCTATACGGCCACCCAGACGCCACCACGCGTCACTTATCACCGACGATACGGGCCACCTGTGACGCCACCACGTCCTTATCACCGACCTATACGGTCACCCCGGACGCCACCACGTCCTTATCACCGACCTATGCGGTCACCCCGGACGCCACCACGTCCTTATCACCGACCTATGCGGTCACCCCGGACGCCACCACGTCCTTATCACCGACCTATACGGTCACCCCGGACGCCACCACGTCCTTATCACCGACCTATACGGTCACCCCGGACGCCACCACGCCCTTATCACCGACCTACGCGGTCACCCCGACGCCACGTCACGTTATCACCGACCTATACGGCCACCGGACGCCACCACGTCCTTATCACCGACCTATAGGCTGCCACCCCGACGCCACCACGTCCTTATCACCGACCCATGCGGTCACCCAGACGCTCCACGTCCTCCTTATCACCGACCTCGGCGGTCACACAACACTCGAGTGGCACCACCACGCCCGCACTCACAAACACTCACCTTGCGCCGAACTACGACCGAGCTTGATTCCCGCGGGATACGTAGGAATCCTATCACAGGTCCACTTATTGACTCTAAACGGTCACCCAAAAGGACGTCACCACGTCCTCACTTTGACCCTCACGGTCACTTCCTCTCCCAAAGACGCGATCCAGACAGGACCCTTATCTATCTGGCGACCCACTTCTTTCATAAGTGGCGTCGTCGAGGGCTTCGTAAGTACCCCAACTGATCACTCCCTTTCAAACACACGGGAAACACCGCGAGACTCATCCACGCAAGCGGTCTCGTAGACCTCTCTCACTCAAAACCCTCTCAAAACCCTCTCAAACCCCCAACCAAACCAAGGGAGGAGCCTTTCTTCGGGATAAAAAGGGACAAAGGACCTTTCGGGAATTTTCGGGGAAACCGGAAAAGCAATATAGGTCCGTACGGACCTCTTTGTTTCCATAATTACTGAATCCCCTTAAAGTCCACAATATTCCCTCAAATCCGGGAGAAATGATGGTTTCCATGCGGACTTGGTCCGTACGGACCTCTTTGCATGCAAGATGGTCCGTACGGACCTCTTTGCGAGGACATCATCATTTCCGTAATATTCACCATCATTGCATATTCCTCAAATCGAGGAAAACCAAAATCTGGATAACCAAGGAGGTCCGTACGGACCTCTTTGCACCAAATACGAGACTATAAATAGAGGGCTCCCCTCCTCATTTTTCACACCTCCCTCTTCTCTCTTCCTCCCTAAGCCTTCTGGCTCCCCTTCTAAGCCCTTTCGAGGCATTCCCGGCCCCTTCGGATCCTTCCGAGGCCTTCCGAGCCCCCTCGAGGTGCTCCGAAGCCTCTCCGAGCGCTCCCGAGACGCTCCCGCGCTGCCCGAGGCACTCTCGAGGTACTCGAGGCCCTCGTGGTACTCCGAGGCCTTGCACAGTCTTTCCCCGGTGTCCCGCTCTTTCCGAGTCAAACCGACGATCCCAAACCACGCCGAAACTGCGCCCGAGTGACTCACGCCACCACAACGCACGCCGAACCTGCGCCCGAGTGGTCCCGACGATCCCCACGCACGCCGAACCTCTGCCCGAACGCAGCCTACAACCTCAACTCACGCCGAAACTCGTCCGCGTACAACCGGCATCCCGAAGCAATCCGAGCGCTACTCCGACCTCAAACACTATTCCCCTGCGGAAGACAGACACGAACCAACATTGGTAAGGCTTCCTTCCTACACTATTTCAATACATTTCAATACAATGTAGACATCCGATACAGCATGCATTTTTAAAAGCACACACACACACACACAACATTTAAAGGATATTAGGGGTATCCGAAAGACTCGTTTACGAGGCTACTCGGAGTGAGCTCTAATATTCTAATATTCTCTTCCCGAGGAGTCATCGACCTCCGAACTCAAAATCTCATCACACAAAAACAGGTTTAAAATTTATCTTTAAACGCGATGCCCTTTTCAATGTTTTGGGCTTAATAAAAACGGCGTGGCGACTCTACAAAGCAAAACACAACGAGACACCTCCAACCTCGCAAAACGCTAAGACGGAATAAGCCGTATGCGGGCGCGATTGTCTTGCCTCTCGGATCCGGCGAACATTCCCCGAACAGCCGGCGAAACGCGAGATGCACGGGGCACCATCCGCGCGAGCCGGATCCGGGTAATTTCAACAAAGATAATCGGTCGGCGGCTAGGAAGACATATAGCATCTCACCTGGTAGTCGGACTGAGCAAGGAGGGGAACCCAAGTAATTCTTCAACCGGAGGAATGCTTCAGAGCATTCGGGAGTCCAGGAGAAGCTCTTGGTACCCTTCAATACCTTGAAGAAGGGCAGTGACTTTTCGGTAGATTTGGCGATGAATCTTCCAAGAGCCGCTATTCTTCCATTTAGTCTTTGAACCTCCTTGATCGTGGTAGGTTCCTTCATGTCCATGAGCGCCTTAATTTTCTCAGGGTTGGTCTCTATTCCCCTTTATGATACCATGAATCCTAGGAACTTTCCAGCCGTTACTCCAAATACGCACTTGCTTGGGTTCAGCTTCATGTTGTTAGCTCGGAGGTTGTGGATTGTCTCTTCCAGGTCAGGAACGTGACTGCCTTCCTTGGTCTTTATGACCATGTCATCGATATAAGCTTCCATGTTGCGACCTATTTGGCTTTCAAAAACTTGATTCACCATCCGTTGGTATGTGGCACCCGCGTTCTTGAGCCCAAAAGGCATCATGATGTAACAGTAATTTCCCAGTGTTTGGAAGGCCGTCTTCTCAATGTCCTCTTCCGCCATTTTTATCTGATGATAGCCTGAATAGGCATCTAGGAAGCTGAGAGTTTGATGTCCAGCAATGGAATCAACCGACTTGTCAATTCTAGGGAGAGGATAGCTGTCCTTGGGGCAGGCCTTGTTTAGATCAGTAAAGTCTATGCACATACGCCATTTCCCATTTTGCTTCTTCACCATAACTACATTGGCCAACCAAACGGGGTACTTGACTTCACGAATTATTCCGGCGCTAAGTAATTTCTGCACCTCTTCCTTTATAACTTCCTCCTTGTCCCTTGCAAAATTTCTCCTTGTCTGGGAGATAGTCTTCGCTAAAGGATCAACTTCCAGGCGGTGGAGGGCTACTTCTTCATTGATCCCCCTCATGTCTTCGACTCTCCAAGCAAAGACGTCAAGACTGTTTTTCAAGAGTGAGATGGTTTTTTCTTTCTCTTCTGGAGATAGTTGGCCCCCGAGCTTGATTTTTTGTTCAGGATAGTCAAGATTGATGACTACCTCTTCCAGTTCATCTACAGGCTTCATTTCAGGACCGTCACGGAATTCTAGAGACTCGATAATGATCTCTCTAATTCTTCTCCCTTCGTTGTCGTTCACGTTGAGGCCTTCTTCCTCCATAAGTTTATCAACATCGGGGAGATTGACCTTCCCTAGGTCGTGGTTGGCCCCCGAGTTCTGGCCGTTGAAGAGAACAGGGTCTTCCTCGGATACGGGCGGAACTATGCCTAGGTCATCTGCAATTTCTTGGACCATAGGCTCTTCCTCAGGTACAGGTAGGACTATGCCTTGGTCATCTGCAATTTCTTGGACCATAGGCTCTTCCTCAGGTACAGGTAGGACTATGCCTTGGTCATCTGCAATTTCTAGGACCATAGGTTCGTCCTCATCTTCAAGCACCTCACGAATATAGCTCATTCTGGAGCTAGTTTCGGTGGTTTTCTGAGACTTTGAGATCTTGATGTTTTCCTCGGGGGTATCTATCTCCACACTTTTGGATTTCTTTCTGCTTCTCACGACATGTTCCAAGAAGTCTTTGGGGGTTGCCCTCACACATCCAATCCCTGCACGAGTGGGGAATTTAACTCGTTGGTGGGGAAGTGAGGCCACCATCCCAAGTTTAGCTTGACTTGGAATGCCTATGATCGCATGGTAATCACTAGTCAAATCCATGACTATGAAATTGACTGTGGCTTTGGCTAGGAAGGGATGATCACCGACTTCAAGTTCCAGCTCCACAGTTCCCTTGGCTCCAACCTTGTGATTGGTGAATCCTTCTAGCCTTCCATGATAAGGCTCCAGCATGGTGTCTTTCAAGCCCATCTGTTGGAAGGCTGAATAATATAGGATGTCACGGGAGGCCCCCGTGTCAACAAGGAGTCTTTCGGATTCAACATTGTCAATTCGGCCCTTTATCACCAAGGATTGTTCACGAGCTGCTCGGCTTCCAGCCAACTCATTAGGAGAGAAACTAATGACCTCTTTTGCTTTATAGATCCAAGCAGGAACATGGTATACTTTGCTCAGCTCGTGGATCTGGTCCCTTAGTTTTCTGGTAGAAGTTACCTCTTCCCGTATCACATGCAACTTGGCCCTAGGAGGCCTGCGGTCTTCATCCTCGCTTTTGTCGTCATCTTCACTTTCCTCTTCCTTCCGCTTCCGCTTGTTGTCTTTTTTCATGACATAACGATCTAACTTTCCCTCGTCGACCCATTTTTGGATTATTTTCTTGAGGGCCCAACAGCCATCAGTGGTGTGCCCGTGGTCTTTGTGAAAATCACAATATTTGCTCATGTTACGAGGGAATTTTGGCTTGTCGATCACGGACGGGGTGGAGGAAGGTTTACTAGCCGCATGATTTCGTAGATGGGTTTTGTAAGAGGGTGAATTCAAGCTTCTCGGTGCTCCTTGTTTTATTTTTCCCTTTGGAACCACTTGCCATTCCCATTGTCATTCTGGCGAGTGCCCGTCGTTTCGGTTTTCGTCTTGTCGCCTCCCCTTTTCCTTGTTTTATCTTCAGCCATGGAAATGGCATAAGCCACCTTGTATAGTTCGGACTTTGTCTGAGGTTCCCGGGCTGAGAGTTCGTAAACGAGGGGACCAGATTTTAAGCCAGAGTTGAAACAAACAATGACTTCCCTATCAGTGAGGCTCTCTTCAACACAGTCCGCCATTTTTCGGAACCGATTATAATAGGCGAGGGTGGTCTCTCCTTTCCTCGCTCAATGTTGGCCAAGTCGGCCAGCCTCATCTTCCTCTTACCAGCGGTGGCAAAGTTGTCCAAGAACATTCTCCTCATGCCTCTCCAGCAATCGATGCTACCTCTTTTAAGATCACGGAACCAGGTCAAAGATGTTCCGGAGAAGGTGCTCGCGAAAGCTTTACAGAGCAAGTCATCAACAGTGGTGAGGAGATTCATAGTTTGTTCAAAACCTTGCACGTGGTCTTTTGCATCAGTAGTGCCATTGTACTTCTCGAAATTAGGAAGTTTGAGGTGAGGATTAGGTGGAGCCGCAGTTATCCTCAAGGAGAATGGACGAGTTGCCCAGTCATAGTCATCGTCATTGAACTTCTTTCCCATCTCCATGTCATCCAGTCTTTGCTTCAACAGCTCCCATTGCTTGGTTTCCACTCCCTTGTCGCTGCTTGAGCGAGTGCTTCGTTGGGAGCTTCTGATGGATTTATCCTTGGTGCGATCATTCACCCTACTGTGCTCCGCGTCACGTCGGTGACTGTCCCGTTTGGAGGGGGCCTTATCACGCTTCAGTTCCAGGTCTTGGCCACCAAGTATCATCCTATATGGTTCCGGGGTCCTCGGCCTAGCAAATTCATGAGCACGGGGACGGGGAGAATCCCGACGATGTCAAGGATGTGGAGAATCATGGCGGGATCGACGAGGACGAGGCGAATCAGGACGCCTGGGTGCCATGACTAGACGAGGTGGCGACATTCGCCTGTTCAGACTGAGCCTAGTCCTTAGGTCCCTCGAGTTCACCTCCTCTTCCCTGGGAGTCAATTGGCTTCTCAGGTCAACTACCTGATCCCTCTTCTTATTATCATGCCGAGGACGGGTAGGTTCCCGGGGTGCTTGCTTTGGTAGTTCAGCGGTCTTGAGGAGAGGAGCTCGTTGCTCACCTTGTTCCCTTGCGAGAGGGTTGCCCACGGATGGCCTAATGAATTCAGCCATGGAATGCCCTGGGTCCAATTGCAAAAGAGCAGCCTGTGTTTCATACATCCTTTGCAATGTCTCCATTTGCTTATGTAACAAAGAGCGTCGGTCAATGGGTTGACTTCCTCCTGCTTGACCGGCGTCGGCATTCTTTGTTTTCTTCCTTCCCACTTGCTTTCCGCGAGCACGAGTGGGACGAGGAAGCTCAGCGCCTTCTCCCTCGGCATTCACCTGACCCTTGGAACGAAGGGTCATGGCGAGGGGAGGAGGGGCATCCGGCTGAGGTAGAGGAGGAGGAGGAGGAGGCGGCTCCTCGGCTCCAGTGTTCCCCCCATTCACTTGGGTAGGGTCCTCAGCCGTAACACTCGTAAACTGTCCGTCCAGTGTAAGTCAACAACAAATTATCAAGTGCAAATTTTCTAAAAGTCACAATTTCCAATAGATCCAAATTTCTGGCCAAAATTAGGGCAAACTTTTACCACAAACAAACAGCCAATTGCAATTTTTCCAACACAAAAAATTCAGGCCAAACAATTCACTTCAGACGCGAACTGGCAGATTCCGACCAAATTTTTCGCAGAATCCGGCGATAACAAGAACAGAGCCCAAACGGAACAAAAATTTCTCGTTCAAACTAGAAAATTTCCGGCCGAAAACAGGATGCAGGCGACTTTTTCAGGCCAAACAAAGGGTGTTTGAATCGATTTCCCGGCAATGGAACCAATTGATGATGTCAAAATCGTCAAATCAACCCAAATCCAAGCGATGAATGCTTCGGTGATTGCAAGGCCTGAAAATAAGAGAAAACACGTAAACTAAGCCGGCGCGGATCCGGCTAAAGGCCCTCCGGCGTGAGAGTAAGTTCACGATTTTTGTGTGAGAAAACAAATTGACAGAGTTTCTGCAATGTAAAAAGTAACGTACCAAATAATGAGTCATGGGCCCTGTATTTATAGGGATGGATTGATAGAATCCATGTTGAAGTGAACTTGTAAAGAGATAAGATATAATGCTAAGAGAATTATATCTGTTGAGGAGTCATTGTTTGACTTGAATTGATGTTGGTGATTGTAATCCTGATTGGATCATGACTGTAGAATCCTTGTTTGATAAGGACTGTAATCTACTAGCCGGAACGCCGAGGAACAGAAGTGTTTTATCTCGGCCTTAGTAGGTCTGCCGAGGTGAATGATTCTGCTTCCTCGTTATTTGATGCTTGACCGGCAAGGTAACATGCCGGGGTAAACAAATCTATTTCCTCGGTATCTTAGGATATGCCGAGGTAAGAACTTTTCTCTCCTCGTCACCTGATGATATCTCATAGTATGATGGCACAAACATGATGATATAAGGACGAAGTGGATGATCCTCGTCATACGAGGAAAGTGTTCCTCGGCCCTGATACTTGTATGTTGGATTATGTTTATGTCCCAATCCATTTAAACCCAGCTTGAACAAGCTCATACTCGTATCTCGATTTATACCGTTCAGTTAACCTTTATTTTATCCGTTAGAAATGCTAGTATTTTGACACAGATATCAAATTTTGCATTTGATGGAAGGAAAGCAGCCATCGCCAAACGAATGAATGCAGTTAATAAGTGAGGTCACTCACGTACGTAATAACAAAGGCTCATCATTTCATATCAAACTTTTGAATTCACTTTTGAGCTATAACTACTTCAAGATGATATTTTGATGTTGAATTAACTCATAAATCATGTATGTTGTGAGGCTCAAAACGCAAAACCATCTTATGTACTTCCTTCGTTTTGGAGAAATACACACAAAATTACTTAACACAAGAATTAAGGTAAAAGATGAAAAAGGTGATGTATTGTGAGTATAGATGATTAGGTAGGAGAGAGAGAGAGTGAAGTTACTGAATGTTGTGAGTATAACAAATGAGTCTTATTTCCATTTTGAAACTTTATAAATTATTGTAAAACGTTCAAAATGTGTTTTTTTACAGATTATTATAAGACGAATTTTTACAAATTATTGTGGGGCATAGTAGACTAGTAGGTAGGTAGGGAGTACACATGTTTGCCTATTTTGAGTATTTTTCGGTGGCATAAATGCTCTTTTATTATTATTATTTTTTTAATGTGTACTATTTGAATTCGGCCCTATCTATTATTGTTGGAGTTGTCTTTTTGGTGAGCAAATGACCATACAGTTTCCGTGGCGCGGCTAACGAGGCACCCACTCATCAAATGTTGGGAGAGAGATACTACACGCAGTCACTGTGTGTGTAAAGAGGAGGGAGGCGTTTCTTTTGGTGGTGAAAATCCAGGTGATGATTTCTCCATTTTTCTTGTATTTTCTCTTAGCAACCAAACAGATTTCTTATACACTATTATTTCCCCCCTTTTCCAGGGAAAATTTCGTTGGAATTGAAAGATTTTATCATCTTAAAGTGCAATAATGTCTGAAGCTGTTGAAAACCAAAACAGAGAGGTCGGTGCCCTCAATTTTATCATTGCTCCCTCGTCCCTTAATAAATGTTGCATTTTTTTATTTTGTTTTGTTTCATAATAAATGCCGCTTTCTAAATAATAAATAAGAAAAAAGAATTAATGCAATTTTATCATTTTACAGACACAAACAAACAAGTAAAAATATATTCTTAAAAATGTTTACAATTTAAATACGATATTTATTTTGTTACTTTGTTAGGTAGTTGTATTATCAGTGTTTCATAATAGGGCTTTTTGTGTGTGTGTGTGTGTGTGTGAGATATTGGAATATGTTCCATAATAGGGCTTTTTTTTGTGTGTGTGTGTGTGTGTGTGTGTGTGTGTGATATTGGAATATGTTCCATAATAGGGCTTTTTTTTGTGTGTGTGTGTGATATTGGAATATGTTCCATAATAGGGCTTGGGAAACCGGGAATTTATGAAGTTTGATTAATTTATCCACACTTTTAGAATTGTTGTAGATTGTAAATTTTCTTTTAGTATATCAAGATTTCTAATGGATTTGCTTAACTGATATGAATAGTAAGAGGATTTTGATATTCCTTTCGTCCCAAAATACTTGCAGTTAGGAGAGTTTTTTTGTCCCCAAATACTTGCAGATTTGAAGTTTTCCATAAAACTTCGATACACTTCGCCTAAACTATCCTTATTTATGATTAGGTAGTTGTCAATTTAATGGTAGAGGTACTTAAAATTTTTCAAGGGTAATTTAG
Organism: Adenophora triphylla var. japonica; assembly: GCA_022495995.1. Lineage (NCBI taxonomy): Eukaryota > Viridiplantae > Streptophyta > Magnoliopsida > Asterales > Campanulaceae > Adenophora > Adenophora triphylla. Next base: position 29,186 of record JAFEMH010005800.1, read on the forward strand.
TCAATCATGTAATTATTAAATGCATTTCTTAATTTACATAAAAACTCTAGAACTAAAGTATTTTGGGTTGAAGGAAGTACTATACATTATAATTATCATGATTTACTGATTTAGTTAACTTCATTCTTCCTCACTCCCTAAATGAGCTCGTTGTTGTTCAATTTTCTAAAGAAATTAAGAAAGTGGACTTCCAAAGCTATTTTAGTAGCACATGTACACAACTTCCATTGTCTTCCACCTTATAGATTTATATCATTGAAAGTGTACATTGGTGAAGTTGAATTTGGTAAAATCCTTAAAGATCGAGTTTCAATTAGGGACAAATTTTCTAGAAATGCAACTCATTTAGGGAAGGATTAGGAGGGAGTATTTTACTACATTCGTCAACGGATTAACAATATCAAAGAGGTAATTGTTGCTTTATTAAGTTCTGAGAGTTATACGAAGGGTGGGTTGGTTACGTACTCTTATACAGATCAGCGAGGATTGGTTTTGCAGTGCTCCCTCCATCCCAAAATGAATGAAGAAAAAATAAATATTCAAATTTACTATTGATCAATAGCAAATATGAAAAAATTATTAGTCATTCATTTTACGAAGAAGGAAGTAATACTTACAGTGAAGTGGGGTGGGAGGGATTATTGGTGTGTGTTGAGAGAGGAGAGGCTCAATTCAACCTTGGCACAAATTCAAGGAGATCTAAAGAGACTTTTTGATGGTAAATTAAATATTTAAAGACTGACTGTTTAGGAGGAGAGGAATGGTTTAATAGTAGTGTGTTTCTCTACCCCACATCGTTTATATATTAAAGCGCTGAGAATTGTAGCCAGTATAAAGTAAGCAGTCTATGGAGGGGAATAAGCACGCTGCCACGCAGTGAGTACAAAGCGAACTATTCTTTCGCCTTTTACTAAAGAATACCGTGTGCTCGTTGCATTAAGTGGCATACGCCTATTTTTGGAGAGGTCTTTCCGTTAAGGGAAGTCCTCAACCCATTTCCAGTGTCAAAGTATATTCTCTCTTGCCCTCTTTGTTATTACAAACGGATATCACCATTCACTTGTATTTCAAAATCAAATTCTCTTTTTGTTCTACAAATGGAGGTCAACATCCATGTGTAGTTCAAAAGTCATAATCTTGTCTTGTCACAAATAAATAGAATTCTGTAACAAATTCAACTCTCTCTGGTAAAAATAATCCTGCATTTGTTTTTTGGGATGTAGCCCCCCTCCCCCATGAATTCAATCATTGTTTCGATTATACGCGACTTGATCGCTTTATAGCGGAAGCAATAAACTAACTGAAAAACAAAACCAATAAGGGGAAGGGAGGGGTTCTGTGGAGGCTACTCAGTTTGGGACTCCGAGGTTTGTTAGAATGGTTGATGTGTGGTGACACCTTTCACATAATCACAGGTAACTCAAAAGAATTCTGCGGAGGTTAAATTTCTAGAGCTTAGGGTACTCGAGTTTGGTTCCCGTTTGGTTTGGAAGAGCTCATTTGCCATCTTTTTGTGAGATAATCAAGTCTTGAAAATATATACTCCTCCATTGTCCCAATTGAATGTTCTTTTTTTGTCCCAAAATGAATGACCTTTTTGAAATTTTACCTTCAAATAACTTTGTCCCTAAATAAACTTTTTTCAATTTTTTTCATAGTTCTTAAACATTTTTGCAAAAATGAATTTTGAAAGTGAGTAGCAAGAATATTTCTGTTTTTTTTTTCTATTGAAAACAACCTTTTCAAAATGACTCTTAAATCCCAAATGGTCATTCATTTTGGGACGGAGGGAGTATGAAGCTTGGTAGATAATCAAGCTCAACTTGATAAACTCATTAACATGATAGTCTTTGGAAACACCAAGCTACTCAAGCTCGGTTCTATTAAAACCTTGTTTGAGATTGGACAAATCAATAGAAGCTGTAAACTCAATGTAATTACAACTGGTGCATTGATTTCTATTGTCTGTGCTTGGGTTACACAGTTTTTACATTAATACCTTTGTCCCAAAAGGAATGTCCGAAAAAAAACTCAAATTTGGTCTTGATTAAGAGCAATTTTGAAAATATTTTGGACATTCATTTTGGGACGAAGGGAGTGCTAGTTTTTGGTGAATGGGTTACACATATTCACATTCCTAGGCGTTACTGATTAGAGGGATCTTTTTTGGTGAATGGTTTTCACGGTTTAAATTTAGTAATTTGTTTCCCACCTTTACCACTTTAAGCAATAAAAAGAGAAAGAGAAACTGATAATGTATTAGTCATGTTATGGTGTCGTTCTCTTTTTTAAGAACTTAATTGAAAAAACACTCTTCTCAAATGCTTGCATGTGTTCAGTAGTTTCATGTAATGTATAATACTCCCTCAGTTCGAAATTTTTTTGGACATTCATTTTGGGACGGAGGGAATAATCGACTATTATAATTTCCCTTTGTGTTGGCAAGCTTAGTTCTGTATAGGAGTAGTTTTCTGCACGAGTACATGCCTGATGTAATGAAATGTAATGAAATGTAATGAAATGTAATGAAATTTCAACAAATTGAGGGACTCTGGGCATGTGCATAAATCTATTCACTTGTGGAAAGTGACATTGTTAACTCACAGACCAGGAAAACAAAGGCAGAACCTTGTGAAAAGCCCGAGAAGAAGCACACACAAGCTCATATTGTTGGGAACCTCCAGATTAAGAATCCAAACTTTGAACCTGTCAAAACTCGTGGACGAGCAACAAAACAAGATGAGGATGACGAATATTGGCCACTTTCAGGGAAGCCATACTTCCACTTGATCATTTCAAAAACACATATCAAGCCACTATACCAGTTGGTAAGAACTATCATAAGCTGGATTATCCTTTAGTTTCAGTTCAAAAAGAGAAGGGTGACATTTCAAATTCTCCCTTCGATCCCTAATAAATAAATGTTGCATTTGACTTGTCAACGTTTTTTTATAAGGAATGTGCTTTACTTGTTTACTTATTTGTACAATGTGTGAAAACGCACTAAGGTACGCTATTTATTTAGAAACGTGACATATATTTTGGGATTGACCAAAAGGAAAAGTGCGACATTTATTATGAAGCGGATGGAGTACATAATTTCATGCATTATGACTGAGAAGCCTGATAATGGAAATTCTTGCAGTATTTGTGACCACTCCTATTGGACCATACTCCCCCGTCACGCCTGAGCTTGCAAAAACCATCCCATTAGAACTTGCAAAATCCAAAAAATGGAAAGTTTTTACTTAATTAAAAGTGGGACTCGCCATACTCACAACAACTATCCAATTACTTTTTTCTACCCCACTTTCTCTTTCCTACTCCATTATCCACACGCATAACATCTTAATATTATATTCTCCCTCTTAGTTCTCGTGCCTTGACGGTTATTTTGCAAACTCGGGTGGGAAGAATGGAGTATTGTTTTTTTGGCCTATCACACTTTTGATCCACCTTACTTTGTTGAAGCTTCGATTTTTTAATTACTCATATACTCCCTCCGTCCCAAAATGTTTGTCCCATTTGACTTTTTTGTTGAACTTTGACCACAAATATATGACAATTTAATTATGTTTATGAAATTCTAAAAATTCCTATTGATTCACCATTAATAATATTATCAACAACTTTTAGAATTTCATGAACATGATTAATCTCTCATAAATTTGTGGTCAAAGTTCAACAAAAAAGTCAAATGGGACAAACATTTTGGGACGGAGGGAGTATATTTTGAGTACTTTTAACCATTCTACTTTAACCTACACATTCACTACTCCCCAAAAAAGAATATTTGTACCACTTTTAACCATTCTACATTTGTTTATAGTATATTATGCGACCACTCCATAGTTGACCTTCTGTTTCTTTTGACTTGATAGGTTAATATTTTTTTGGTAACTCATTTTGGAATGAAGAAAGTATATACATACATGTGTATACATACATATATGTATACATACATGTATATGTATATGTGTGTATCCATATATGTATATGTATATATATACATAAGTATATCTTTTGATCTGATTTATACTCATTTATTTGTGATTGTTTTCAGTTCATTCCTGTAAGACTGCATCAAGTGCTTCCTTCTGCGGACATCCCAGTTGTTCTCGGTTATCATGGAAAAACATGGAATTTGATGTACTTAGGGGATAGAACCCGAAAAAGGTTTGACCAAAGCTGGAAAGAGTTTGCTGTTGACAATGATTTGAAGGTCGGGGATGGCTGTGTATTTGAACTAGCAGAATGCAGCAGAACAAAACTTATTTTCAAAGTTCAAATTCTCAGGGGCGACTTTCCTGCTGAGTTGTTGTTCAAAGCAAAAGGTCAGACTCGAGATGCACCTATAACTATTGATTAGTATGATCACTAGTTGCGCAAAGTAGTCGCGGACTTATACATATGTATATATTTTGTTATATTGTACTCATCATATTAAAGCATGAAGCGGGTGTATTCAGTGATATATGTGGGTATATTACGTCTCTTAGGGCTCGTTTGGTAGTCCGACGGGATTAGCCCGTATTTATATATCCATACTCCCTCCGTCCCAATAAGTGCTTCACCCTTTTGTAGGGATGGCGGAACCGGACCGGAACCGGATCGAAAAAGCCCGAAACCGTCATGAACCGTCACGAAAACCGGAACCGGGGTAACCGGAACCGGTTTGGAGCCGGGCCGGTTAAGGTTAAGGGTCACCAAAATGGTGAACCGGACCGGAAAAAGCCCGGAACCGGACGAAAATTCATTGTTTTTCAATAGAACCGGACTGAAACCGGATCGGAAAAAGCCCGGAACCGGACGAACCGGGAGAAAACCGGAACAGGATTAACCGGAACCGTGAGCAATTCGGGCCGGTTAAGGGTCATACATTTTTCGAACCGAAACCGGGTTCGGAACCGGTTTTGGTCATCCTTACCCTTTTGGGTGGGCACAAATATTAAGGAAATGGGTGGAAAAAAAAAATGTTGTGAGTGTAATTTGAAAATAGGAGAGAGAATTAGTGGAGGGAATAGTAAATTTGAAAAGTGTTGTGAGTGTAATAGTGAATTAGGAGAGAATGAGTGGATGAAATAGTAAAGATTCTTTGTCAAAAAAAGAAAGGTGAAGCTTCTAACGGGACGCCCTTTTGGGTAATTAGTGAAGCTTTTATTGGGACGGATGGAGTATAAAGACTCAAGTGATCTAAACACCTTTTCTCTCCAAAACTATATCAGAATTTGAAAAGTCATTTTCATTACTTTCCATACATTTAAAATTACACTATTTTTTAATCATAATTATTACACTATTAAAAAGAGATATTTGCTAAATAAAAATTGTACAAGTTTATCATAGCATTTTATACCTTTTATGAATTATCATAAGAAATCTTGTAAAAAAAATTGTTGCAATTTAAATTTTCTTCCAGTTAGTCATTAAAAATAACTTATAAAAGTGCACTTACTCCCTCTAAATATTATCCAATTTATAGTGCTCTTTCAAAAATAAAATATTATTAGATTTTTTATTCTTTAACCAATGAAAAAGGTTATTAAAAGACAAAATATTAAAATTATTGATTTAGATCATTCACAAAATTCTAAACGATAATGAGTCATCTCTAATAAAGTTGATTTTTTTTTAAAGAATGGAGTATATCTTTTAATTTCTAACTAAGACTAACATTATATGAAATTTGATTATAGTATTTTCAAATAAATATAAATTATAATTATTAATTAAATGATAAATATTTTAATATGAGTAAATATGAGTAATATGTTATTAAACTTAACTATATTTAAAAAACTTGTTAATGCATAGAATTATAAAATTAACTTCTAGTTAGTAGTATGTGATACAGCGAACTGAAGTTATATGAGAATGAGAGGAATGACTGAACGAAATTTAAGAAAACAAGACGGGATTTAAACCCTCAATAATAGTTGCTCACAGCAAAACTATATTTCATAAATCAAATATCAAAGTCTGCGAATACAAGAGTCCTAACACTTTTTAAATACTAATCCTAGGAATACTCTAGAACCCTACCAAAATAAACCTAATTAAAATAACTCAAAATATCAGTAAAATAATAGTCTAAAAATACTAGCAATGAAATAAGGAAAACAATGAAATAAGAAAAGGAAACAACGCAAACAGCCAGCCCGAGATTGATGCGTTTGCTGAAGTTTGGCCTTGCCGTCGACCACCAGCGCCCGCCCGCTAGGGTGAGGCGCCCGCCTCAAGCCCGCCCTGTTCGATTGCTTTGCCCTTGTTCTTGCCCTGTTCTTTGTTTGATGTCTTGCCTCATTGCACACGATATCGTATCATCCTCCCCTCCTTAGAAAAAATTCGACCTCGTATTTTGAGTGTCGTACCGGGAAAGACTGTTTGAAATTTACCTCTGAATCGACGACGAACTGTATACTTCATTCCTTTCATCCCAACATCCATCCAATCACACCATTGGAACGAGACAAAAAACTCACTAAGCAACTTCTGGATGATGTATCGAACCGAAGAACGTGGGATATACCTGTCAAACGGATCTTCATACGGAGGAAAAAACATGGTTTCACAAATAACATGTGGACCAAACATCTGCACCTTTGATGCGGAAACTCCCCCGTCAAATGAGGCGCTCACCTGGCTTCCCATGAGGCGCTTGCCTCGACTCCGGAATCTCGGCCGTGGTTTCCTTCACGTGAGTTGTCACAACGTGACAAATCTCGCACTCACACTTATCAAACACCGGTGGTATAGACCAATCAACAAACTTTTCAGGCTGTGAGTCACCTTCTAACTCCGGAATCTTGGTCTTCATGTCGCCGATAACCTTAGAAGGATATGTCCACGTCCTGTCACCTAGTTCGTGATCCCTAGCGGAGGGATTGGTCACCGCTACACCTTCTTCATCAGACGATACGTCTGAATCCGAGTCCTCCAACTGCGCTAGTTGTCGTTGGATTCGTCGACCCTCCACCCGATCAAAGTATCTTTGGAGTTCTCGAATCTCGGAACGCAACAAACGAAGTTTGAGATCTTGAATCTTTCTTCGCAATTCGTCCTTCTTGATTTCATATAGGTCACGTTCGTGATGGGGATCGTATTCCTGGGGATTCGCTTCACGAACCCTACTACGAACTCCATGAACACCATGACCACGCCTTCGTTCAGCCATCAATTCGACCAGGAAACTGATACCAAATGATACAAATGAAGTTATATGAGAATGAGAGGAATGACTCGAACGGAATTTAAGAAAACAAGACGGGATTTAAACCCTCAATAATAGTTGCTCACAGCAAAACTATATTTCATAAATCAAATATCAAAGTCTACGAATACAAGAGTCCTAACACTTTTTAAGTACTAATCCTAGGAATACTCTAGAACCCTACCAAAATAAACCTAATTAAAATAACTCAAAATATCAAGAAAATAATAGTCTAAAAATACTAGCAATGAAATAAGGAAAACAATGAAATAAGAAAAGGAAACAACGCAAACAAAGAGATTGATGCGTGTGCAATAGAGGCAAGAACATCAAACAGCACAAGAGCGGCAAGCAGGCGACAATCAACAGGGGCTGGCTTGAGGCGGGCGCCTCGCCTAGCCGCGGCGGGCGCTGGTGGTGCAGCGGCCAAACTTCTCAAACGCATCAATCTCGGTCGTTGCGTTGTTTCCTTTTCTTATTTCATTGTTTTCCTTATTTCATTGCTAGTATTTTTAGACTATTATTTTACTGCGAATACAAGAGTCCTAACACTTTTTAAATACTAATCCTAGGAATACTCTAGAACCCTACCAAAATAAACCTAATTAAAATAACTCAAAATATCAGTAAAATAATAGTCTAAAAATACTAGCAATGAAATAAGGAAAACAATGAAATAATAAAAGGAAACAACGCAAACAGCCAGCCCGAGATTGATGCGTTTCTTGAAGTTTGGCCTTGCCGTCTCGACCACCAAGCGCCCACCTGGCTAGGGGTGAGGCGCCCGCCTCAAGCCCAGCGCCCATGTTCTGATTGCTGCCCTTGTTGCTGCCTCTGTTGCTGTTTGATGTTGCTGCCTCTGTTGCACACGATATCGTATCAGTATGATTAGTATTTTCTATTTCAATATTCATGGGTATAATTACTTAATAAAATATTCTTATTATTTATTTTCTTAGTTAGTTAGTTCTTTAAAGTACAAATTTATTAAATAATGTTCTTCTTTTAAAAGACAATATTTGTAAAAAATAGGTGATAAAGTGATGTTAATGTCACTTCCTTTATAAACATTTTAAAATTTTGATACATGGTATTGATATTGAAAATAAAGGTGAATATTTCACTAATAATTTTGTATTTTAATAAATATTTCAATATATACAATTCAATTTGTTAGTTATATGTGTAATATTATTGGAATAATACAATGACATATTTTTGTTGAAATAAATATATTTAAAATTATATTTTCTTAAATTATTATTTGTGTTTGGTAGAAATGGTATTAAAAATTACTACCTCCGTGTCCCAGCTCAATTGAGCCACTTTCCTTTTTGGGACGTCCCATTTCAATTGAGTCATTTCATAAATGGAAAGAAGTGAACAGTGTTTCGGACATTTATACCCTCATAATGTTTATATATTTACAAAAAATTATCCATTATACCCTTATAATTTTAACATATTTACAAAAAAATCAATCATTAACTTACTATTCCTCCCACTCATTCTCTCTCCTATTAAATATTTTTAACTTTTACATTCTCTCTCCTCTAATCTTCTACCCATTTTCAAAAAAAAAAAAAACAATCATTAACTACTATTCTCTATTCCACATTTAACTTTTACATTCTTTCTCCTCTAATTTCTACCCACTTTATTCATTTTTCTTAAGAACCGTGAAATTACCCCATGGCTCAATTGAACTGGGACGGAGGGAGTATAATTATTGTGTAAAGACCAAATTACCCATAGTTCGTTCTACAATCCATCCATTATTTCCTCAACAACAAGAACAAATCATACCTTGTAGATATGAAATCTAGGAAATAATTTCAAGAACAGAACAGCCATTGCATATAAGAAATTAAGCCATTGCATATAAGAAATTAAGGAGTTTGTTCCTTACAGTTAAAATAGTAGTTAAAATAGTAGGTTGGGGCAAGATTGAATAAACCCACAATATTGCTTGGAAGATGGTGTTGAAATCAATGAGAACCACAATAATGGGAGGTTACATATCCTTCAAATCTTATGCAAGTTAGTGTTCATAAACCTTCACAAAGAAGACGGAGAAATAGACAGCCAACAATGGCGTTGGACTGGGACATGTGTAATTAGAGATAGCACAGTGGCATTAGACAAAGATGGAGCCAGTAGCAACACCAAAGAGTGACGAAATTAGGCTGCAGCGGAAGGAGACTGAGACATCGGCAGCAAAAGGCGAAGGAGGGATATGCGGAGGGAGGGTAGAAGCATGTTCTTTGATAAGCAAGATTTTCGATAGGGATGGACGAGATCCTTTGAAATTTGTATCTGGGTAAAACTATAGTTTTAATTTGGAAATTTAGGTTAAGGGTAATTTTGTACATACCAATTTTATCCCCTATTACTTAATACCCGGACTATTTATACCACCATTTTATTGGGATAAATAGTGCGGCGATAAGGAGATTAATTCGGGTAATTTGGATTGATAATCCCGGTGTATCTTTTCTACCAAACACATGATTTACGGACTAATAATCATATCAGCCACTAAGCCGGCCAACCAAACGTGCACTTAGAGATTAACGTCTACGACTACAACACAATACTTGACATCGCCTTTCCATTATGCAACTCTCTCCTCCAATCTTGTACACATACCTTCTTTCATTGTCAATAATAAGCTTTGATGATGCCAAAAACATTCGGATCAGCCCAAATTCAGCGGCAGGTTGTCTCATGTATGATTGAATAGCCTGAAAAAGATTAACAAACATGTAAACTAAGCCAGGATTTCACCGGCGAAGGCCCTCCGGTGTGAGAGTAAGTATTTGTGTTAGAGAGAGAAATTAATTGACAAGAGTTTAGAGTCAAAAGATGTGTTACCCAAAATAATGTGAATTATGGCTTGTATATATAGGCATAGTATTGTAGAATCCTTGTTGGATAAGAAAGCGTGTGAGATAAGGTTATAGTCCTAGGAGAACTATAACTGCTCATAATCCTTATTTGAATAGCATTAGGTAATAGTAATTTGTGCACGTGTGACTCAGAGGCGAGCGTATCGGCATAAGTTTCTTGGTCGGTTTGGGTTGACACCGATGAAGTGGAGAGTAAGGATAGTGAAGCCTATTTCCTTTTATTAAATGGAGACCGAGGAAGGGCTACTCGTCTTCAAATGAGGCCTTGCTCAGCCTTGTTGGATGCCTTGCTCGGCATATGAGATTATGCCTCGTCGGCATATAGTTTTGCTATTCCTTGGTCATTATTTGCTCTGTTATATCTAGGTCGACATAGTGAGAATGACGAGAAAGCTAGACGAACAAAGGTAGGGAAAGCCACTCCCTTTGTCGTAATTGAGACTTGTATGAATTATATTTTGGGCCTAATCCATTGAGATTTGTTCGGCCCGATCCACGTTCGTACCTCGGTATATCGTTTAGTGGCCCCCGACTTGCTAGCTCAGCTATGCCGAGCAGGAAGTGATGATCTACCTCGGCTTAAACAATACGAACGGATTTTGTACAAAATATGAGCCATTTCATTATCCACCGGTTAAATCGACAATGATGGGCGCGGAAATCGAGGCCTGACATTCGCCTTGAAAACCCCTAGGACATTAATTGCTAGGAAGAGACGACGCCTTTACCCGATTTATTCGACCCATACCCGATTAGATTTGGGTATATAAGCCAAAACCCATTTCTTATTTACTCTTTTATCACTGTTTTCCTTTGAGAGAGACTCCTAAGCTTTAAATTGCCAATTTGATCTTGATTTCGTGCTTGATTTTCTGGGATCTTTGCTTGATTTCGTGTGTATTTATTTTAACAACCTTCGGATTCAGGTATAATTTCTTTCCTTTTTCTTTTATTTAGTGTTTTCTGGGTTCTTGGTGTTATAGGGTCTAGGAACCGCCATTGTTGGGGGTTCTTGAAGCTTTTTTTGAATTTGTTATTTAGTGATTTATTGAACCTTCCTCGTCTCTAGAGATGGAAATAACACGAAGAAGTAACTCAAATGCCATCTACTGCTACCACACCCAAAACCTTAGGGGCCGTTTGGTTCGATGGAAAAAAAGTGAAGGAATGGAATGGTAAATGGAATTGAATTCCTGAAGGAATTGAAATGGAAAAAAACTGGTCAAACCTCTCCGTTTGGTTGGCACGGAATGGAATGAAATTGTCATTCAATTCCTTGGCAAATCATGTTTGATTTGAAAATACAAATTATAGGAATTGAATGAAAGCGTATAAAATGTCCAATTTACACTTCTTTTAAAAAATTAATGAGTTAAAAAAAAAAAAATTGGGAGGGGAGTGGGGTGGGGTAGGCAGGGGTATGAGAAATGAGTAAAAAAAATTTTTTTTTTTTTTTTGGGGGGGTAGGACGGGGTTGGGTGGGTGGGTGGGGTAGGTAGGGGTATGTTAAATGAGTAAAAAAATTTTGTGGGGGGTGGCGGGGGGCGGGGGTAGGGGGTGGGTGAGGGGTAGAGCAGGGGCTAGATGGGGGGTAGGCAGGGGTATGCAAAATGAGTAAAAAAAAAAATTCGTGTGGGTGGGGGTAGGGCAGAGGCTGGATGGGGGGCGGGGTAGGCAAAGGTATGCAAAATGAGTAAAAAAAATCGTGGGGGGTGGGGGTAAGGGTGGGTGGAGGTGGTAGGGCAGGGGCTGGATGGGGGGGTAGGCAGGGGTATGCAAAAAAAAAAAATGGAGGGGGGGTAGGGGTGGGGTAGGGCAGGGGCTGGGTGGAGGTGGGTAGGCAGGGGTAGGAGTGATTTGGGTTTGGGGGTATTTTGGTCAAAAAAAAATTACAATTCCATTGTCAATGGAATTGAGCATTCCTCCCATATTTGGAGGGAATGACCAATTCCTTCCTTTGATGGAATTTGCCATTCCGGAGGAATGAAAAGTTAAGAAAAACTTAAACCAAACATGGGAAAGGAATTGGTCAAACGGAATTGACCATTTCATTTCATCGGCGGAATGGTAAATACCACGAACCAAACGGGGTCTTAGGATCTACCAAAGGATTGACGGGCCATGGTTGATGTTGAGTCTGAACGAGATAGGGGAGATTTTGACGAGATACCAATCTTTTAGAACCGACGTCGGTTATCCTAGTCGGTTTAGGATTGACCGCCTAGATGTTGAATCTCCAAACGTCGTGTTGTTCTACGGTTGGACTAAGATTTTCGACCATATAAACCTCTAATACTTGAAATCTGACCATTTGGAGCGTGCTCCATTGTTGGGTAAGGATCCCTCCTCGGTTTTTGTTTATAGAACGAGGAGGGATACTCTTCATAGTCCTCGCCCCTCACTTTGCCTTAGCCAAATTTTGACCCTTGTTATTTCATTTGTGCAGCTATGACTGGAAGAGGACATGGTGCTGCTCGTTCTACTGGTTCCTCAACTTCGGGAAGATTAGTGGATGCTTTTGCCGAGGAGGCACAATCGAGTGACCGATGCAGGGGACGAATATATACATTCATATATTAAGAAATATAATCAATGTGAAATAGATTAAATTATCCTTATAAGATTCAAATTACCTAGGCAATTAAATGTTTTTACAATGAAACTTCATAATCATAAATCAGAATATATTTGGTAAAGAGTTTATTGTCAAATTGTTATGCGTACTAATTGGGGATAGTCAATGTCACATACATAACGTCACATGGTTACTTTACTTATAGTTTAAATTAGATTACTTTTTTAACACATGTTATTAAATTAACGGACCAATACATGAGAGTTAATAATTTAACTGATCAATTAGTTTGATGTTGATTTTTCTTTCAAGGGGTTTATTGAAAATTTCATAAGTAAAGAGTTGTGAATAAAAAAATTAAAACATTAATATATTAAAGATCAAAATATTTCTTTTTTTATGAGCAAAAACTTATTCTTTTTTTATAAACTGAAGAAAATCACCACCATAACCACCAACTGTAACCACCCTATCACTCCGTCACCATCATCACAAAGCAACCATTTAACATTATAAACTGAAGAAAATCAAGTTTAATCTTCATCTCAATCAAATCAAAGATTCAAAACTCAAACCCATTTCAAAACGCACTTTAAAAATCCCAAATTTAAAACCCAAAATCAAAATTCTAAAAGCATGAAACAAACCATTCAACATAAAACCCACATTTTTATTGAGATTCGCAATCGGCGAAGAGATGGAACGATGAGAAGCAGTCACCGGAAAAAAATGGAGGTTCGTCGACGTTGGTGTTTAAGGAAGTGAGAAAAGGTTTCGGCTATCTTGAATCTGGGGGAGCATCAGCGAGGTATTGAGGGGGTATTCCATGGGTGGGCGGCAGTGTGGGAGGGAGATAAGGTGGGGTAAAGAGAGGAGGGGTGGGAAGGAAATGATGGCGTTGGGTGGGTTCTTGGGAGAGAGAGGGGAAAATGAAAAAAATTTTCTCAAATAATCACTTTTTACTTTTTTATTTATCAAAATAACTTACTGTTCAAAGTATTGCCCAGAATGTCCATTTTTTTGAAACTCGCTACACCGTGTAGCGAGTTTGACTTGGGACTGGTCAAACTCTCTACACCGTGTAGCGAGTTTAGGGTAATTAAGTTTGACGGTTGGGAATTTAATCAGGGCAATTAATTAACCTAAACTCGCTACACGGTGTAGCGAGTTTTGTCAAACCAAATTAAACTCGCTACACGGTGTAGCGAGTTATTTAAAACCCTTTTCCCTACCAGTTTACGTCTTCATTCAAAGGAAACAAAAAAAAAATTACACCTTCATCAGTTCAGCCGCCGAGGAGAGTAAGGGAGAAGAAGAGAAGAACACCCAACCAACCAAGGAATTTGCCAAGTGAATTCAATTTTTTTTTTAATTGTAAGTTTAAATTTCAGTATTGTATTGAATTTTAACTTTGATTTTATTATTTATTTACTTACAATTTAGGATTTTTTTTTTTAATTTTTTCTATGATGTTCTAATTGCATTTTGACGACATTGTAGAGAAATATATTAGTTTACTTGCAATTTAGGATTTATATACCTTCCTCCGTCTCAAAAATGATTCACTAATTAACAAATTTTTTATAGAAAAATTATTCACTAATTAACAAATTGTTGTAGTATTTAAATATAGTGACTAGGTTTAATTTAATTACATGTTTATATGCTTAGTTTTATACTTTATATACCTTTCTCCGTCTCAAAAATGGTAGAACTATATTAGTTTACTTGCAATTTAGGATTTTTTTTTTATTTTTTTGATGACATTGTAGAAATATATTAGTTTACTTGCAATTTAGAATTTATATACCTTCCTCCGTCTCAAAAATGATTCACTAATTAACAATTTTTTTATAGAAAATTGATTCACTAATTAACAAATTGTTGTAGTATTTAAATATAGTGACTAGGTTTAATTTAATTACATGTTTATATGCTTAGTTTTATACTTTATATACCTTTCTCCGTCTCAAAAATGGTAGAACTATATTAGTTTACTTGCAATTTAGGATTTTTTTTTTTTAATTTTTTTGATGACATTGTAGAAATATATTAGTTTACTTGCAATTTAGAATTTATATACCTTCCTCCGTCTCAAAAATGATTCACTAATTAACAAATTTTTTATAGAAAATTATTAATTAATTTTCTTATGTAGAATGATTTTTTTTGTCCGTCCTTATATAAAATGACTTTTAAGTAATAAAAAAGTAATAATAATGATTATTAATTACTGAAAAAAAGACTTAATTAATAATACTTGTTAAAATAATACACAGTTATAATATTAACAATTGTATAATTAGTGTGAATACTAAAAACAACAAAATAAATTAAACTTCTAAGAAATATTAATATACCTATAACAACATCCCAAATCTCATATACTTATACCCCAAACCCTAAACCCTAAATCAGATAGATCTACCCCAAACCCTTAAAATATGATTTATTGTTCAAACTTTTTTTTTTAAAAAAAACTGCATGCTATTTTTCAAAACCGCATGAGGATTACTCTTGAAATATTACTTAGTATATAGGCTGAAAATCAAGACCTTCCCCCACAGGCACTTCTTGGAAGTGTGGGATAACTTTGAATTACATTGCCACGTACTAGTAATTACACTTTTGTATTCTCTTATTTATTTCCTTGCCTCGTAGAACAATAACCAACCTTGATATTGAAATAAATAGATGGAAGCTTTCATTGATCCCGGGCCTATCGATGCCTCTCTTCTGACCCAGCATGAGGACCATAGGGCTAGGTATATTTGGGCCGGGTTGCAGGTTTCTAGTCCCCTCCATTTTCGTCATGGTGCCGCCTTGCCAAGCGAATTAGCTCCTGTGATATTGTTGAGACTGGCGGAATGCGAATTTAGCGGAGTTTACTATATAGGGAGAGTACAGTATGATTTTGCGTTGCTGGAGGCTCTGATCGAGAGATGGCGTCCGGAGACCCATACATTCCATCTCCCGGTTGGTGAGATGACGATTACCCTACAGGATATCGGCATGATTTGCGGGTTGCCGATTGATGGGGATGCTGCTATTGCGTCTTTGGGTTTCCGGCACATATAGACCGGCGGCCGCTCGTCAGAGTATTTAGGGGCTGTCCCTGGTGGCGGAGATATAGATGGGAGTCGTCTGAAGCTCAGGTGGATTGCCCTCCGTTTTCCACACTTTAGTGACCTCGCTGAGGATACTGCTCCAGAGATTGTGGATCAGTACGTACGGGCATATATCTTGCTCGCCTTAGGTTCTACGATCATGCCTGATCGTACGAACAATAAGGTTAAGCTATGTTATCTCCCTCTGCTTACAGATGTTTCTAGGGTCAGCCAGTACAGTTGGGGGAGTGTTGCGCTCGCTTTCCTATATCGAGAGTTGTGTAGTGCGACTGACCCTCGGACGATGCAGTGCGGAGGATTTCTCAACGTTCTACAGGTATGTTTATCTCATTTTAATGTTCATTATGTTGTTGTTTTTAAGTTTTATTTCAAATTAGCGGCATTATTTATAGCATTTGATATACATTTATTTGATATAGATTTGGGCTTGGGAGCGGTTGAGATGTGTGAGGCCGCAGATCCGTACTCGATTTAGAGAGCAGAACTTCGTGCCCATGCCCCTCGAATGCAGGTATACATATATCATACGTTATTTTCTCGTCGTTAATGTTTTTTTTTTTAACTAAATCTTATAATTATTCCGTTTATCAAATTTCAGCTGGACCCAGGCATCGCTGGATCTGAGAGAGGTTACTGCACATAGCCTGCGAGGCTATCGGGATCAGCTGGCCCGGCTAAACTCGCTACACCGTGTAGCGAGTTTAGGTTAATTAATTGCCCTAATTAAATTCCCAACCGTCAAACTTAATTACCCTAAACTCGCTACACGGTGTAGCGAGTTTGACCAGTCCCAAGTCAAACTCGCTACACGGTGTAGCGAGTTTCAAAAAAATGGACATTCTGGGTAATACTTTGAACCGTAAGTTATTTTGGCAAATAAAAAAAGTAAAAAGTGACTATTTGAGAAAAAATTCGGAAAATTAAGGGGGGCACAACTTTTTTTTTTTACCCTTCCCCTCAATTTTTAAATATATTTATTTTAATTTTTAATATATTAATATTTCAATTTTTTTATTTACATCCCTTTTACTTACGAAATTTTCAATAAACCTCCTGTAAAATGAAAATCAACTTCAGATGTATCAAATTGTTTACTCTTATGGGCTGGTTTATTAATTTTAAAACGAGTGTTAGAGAAATGGTTTAATTTAAACCAAAAGTAAAATATGCGGGGTGACATTTCATGTTTAGGAACTACATATGTGAGATTGACTATACCTAATTAGTACTCCCTCCGTCCCTAAATGTTTGTCCCATTTCCCCTTTTCCTTTGTCCCAAAAAGTTAGTCTCATTTTCAAAATTAAAGCTTCAAAATCACTAAATTTTCAAAACTTGTAACATTTAGGGACGGAGTATTACATAACGGCGGTATATATTATCAATAATTTTCAAAGCGTTCGTAAAAATAACCAAAATTAAAGCTTCAAAATCACTAAATTAAAATGTTTGAAAAGTCAAATGGGACAAACATTTAGGGACGGAGGGAGTAATTAGTACGCAGAACAATTTGGCAATAAACTCATTTGGTAAACAATGGTTAAAATGTATAGGTAATAGCAAAATAACAAGTATTTTGAAACAACCTTTTAAATGGACAAATATTTTGGGAAAGGAGTAACAGTTACAATCGGATTACTAATGACACACAAAACTTCTACTGCCATCAACAATAAAAAAAAGGCCATACAGAGACTGCCTGATAATATGACATTGAACTGAAAAGTTGGGCCCCATTTCTTTTTCTTTTTCTTTTGCAACCATTCAAATCGTGGATTAACAAGAAAAAGCTTATAAGTTACATTTACCAAAAAAAAAAAAAAAAAGAATTATCAAGGGACACAGCTAATAATAATATAGAACAACCAAAACTGAAGGACTTTTCCAAAAAATGCCCATCTGTTCAACACTTTAAACGAACTTCATCCACCATCCCTGTACATGAATACAAAGAAACAAAATATCAATATCATGGACATATACTCGTCAATGTTTTTAAACAATGTGTTTTACTTGTTTGTATATTGCTTGTACCATACTAAGATGGTTTCTTTATTTAGAGATGTGAGACGGATAAAAAAGAAATGCAACCGGGACGGAGGGAGTACTATTAGTTGCTATCTTTGCAGTCCAAATATCAATATCATGGACAGACACTTAGAATGCAGGTGAACTGAGCATAGGGGCATTAGAGCCATTTCATAGATGCTATCAAAATGAAGCAGAAACAGATGGACAGTGTGGATCCTTCTCATATGACCAGAAGATGCAATTTTTTGTTACTTGCACCGTTGCAACTTACCAATAAAGTGCACCTGAATAGCAGAAAGGGTCCATACTCCCATTAACACATTACAAAGATTGCGTCCACAAAGGGCCTCAATATTTGAAGTGCTAACAAAACCATTTAGTCTTTTGTCATATGAAATGCTCCCTCCGTCCCACCTCAATGGAGACTGCCCAAAATGGCAAAGTGTTTATACTCTTCCGTTGAGGTAAGACAAAGGGAGTATTGTATAATGCGTCATTGTGTCTAACCAGAAACAAGAAAATTTAAACTGAAACATGCATATGAATTCCCCATTTAATTAGCTTTACAAGGGAATTTGAGAAACTTTCAATTTTATGAAGTTATAAGCTTGGAAGTATGACATCCAACAGTAAATTAAACGGTAGCACTTACAATAAATATTCATATATTATCGACCCTGCCAGCCTGAAATGGATTTTGGAACTCGAATGATTGAATTTGAGTTTTTTTCCAACCTGCAGAAGTTCAGAGTCGATATCAGTCACGCAATCAAGTGGGTGTGTCTACATACAGACACAATGGGAGAGAGAGAGAGAGAGAGAGAGAGAGAGAGAGAGGACCAAGAAATTTCTTCAACTGCCTGGAAAACATCAGAAGAATTAGTCTCAAGAACTTGACCTCCCAAAATCATCTCATCCAAAATAGTATGAACCTGAAAATGAAATTATGCATACATGCATCCATAAAATGCTCAAGATTGTCAAACTAAAGGTCAAACATTTGAAGAAAGCATGATGCACTTAGCATGCAGTAAGCAGAAGCTGGCACGCATATGGTTATCTAGCTAAAGTGATCTACTAAGAAAAACTGTCACACCAACAAGAACTCAAATCAACTGGGCCAATAAGGCTACCTCAACCCTAAAGAGTGCCAATAGGTTCATAAAGACCTTCAACTGATGCATGTAACAGAGTAACTTAAACATCAAATAGGCAACTATAGTGGTACCCAAACATACTCCCTCCGTCCTACTTCACTTGGGACTTTTTGTCAACTTGATTACACTTCAACCAGTAACCTAAACAAAAAATAATTATCCTAATGAAAAGTTAAAAATTGTTAATGAAATTATTATCAATCGTGATAACAAGAACAATTTTTAAATTTTCATTAGCATAATTATTTTTTATTTAAATTATTGGTCAAAGTGTAATCAAGTTGACCAAAAGTCACAAGTGAAGTGGGACAGATGTTAGTATGAATTAAGAGTTCTTCTTCGTCCACCTACATCTTTTGGATTCATAATTGAAAGGTGTTCTACTAGGTGAAAAGAACAAATGTAAACGTTCTAAGCATGATGTACTTAGCATGCAAATAGCAGAATAAGGCATGCAAATAGCAGAATAAGGCATGCAAGTGGAGATAAAGCTAGAATGGTCTACTAAGAAAAAATGTTCGCGTCTGAGAACTCGAACCAACTGATAACATCAAAGCCAATAAGGCTACCGATCAAACCTCAAAGTTAAGTGATTAGGTTCATAAAGGACTTCAGCAGATGCATGTAATCACAGAGTAACTTAAACACGAAATATGCAACTATACTGGTACTCAAACATACAATTAAAGAGTCCACACATCTTGTGTCTTCAAAATTGGAAGGTGTTCCAGTTATACTAAGTGAAAAGAACGAAGGCAAATGTTCGAAGAGTTTTTGTCCATAATGAAGAAATTGAGTTCCACACAGAATGCAACATTTACCATAAGATGCAATCATAGTTTATCCTTGTTTCACTTTATTGGGTCTCTTTGGTATTGGGTGAATATAAACGTTCCTGTTAGAACAAAGCTATTGTAGAGGATTTTTTGGTGTATTTTGGTGTTTTAGTTAAGTCTGTTTTGGGTAGCATGATCTCGGTGTATGCAAAGCATCAATGTGTTTAGTTGTTTGGGTGGGTGGATGTCCACAGAAGGATATATATATATATATATATATATATATATATATATATATATATATATATATATATATGGCTCTTAAGAATGCAACATCTATCACATTTTAATAAAATTAACCTTTTATGCCGATGAAAATTCCACCATTATCAATACGCTTGTAACCCTACCCCACCAGGAATTGATATTGGCGGAGAAATAAAAAATAATAATAATAACAACATTTAACCAATTGACAAAAATAAAGAGCCAAAAAAAGTAAATCATAATAAACTTCATTCAGCAACTTCTTAATAATTAATAAGCACGACTCCAGGAGAATAGGGCGAGATTACCTTATTAAAGCTGAACACAACGTCGAGCTCACGCACATTACTTAAACACTTGTCCAATGTCTCCACAAAAACTGAAAAATTAGAGGTTTCAAGTAAAATGGGGAGGTGAAATAGAAATTACTTACAAGCACATTCATGGCTTAAAAACATGTGAAGATAATAAATAATACTATGGTCTTCCATTTTCAACAAACTACCAGATCTTTTTTTGAACCCAGTTTTTATTACTTTTCTTTGTGTACTGCATGGGTTTTACAGCACATGATCTATTCCCAATGCTACACGGGATAAAACATTCAGATAATGGCCCATAGATGTCCGTGCCAATGTACCTTGCATAAGATCTAGAATTGCAAGCTCATTTTCAGAAGCATCAAATACAAAGACAACGTACAGCGTTGCATAAGTCTTGTATACAAGTCGAGCATCCTGCAAGCAAGACAAGCAAGAATATGTAATGAAATAAATGTAAATGCATCTACCTCTTCAAACTGCTAAATCAAATGCCAGTATTAGTCAACATGCAAAGAAAATTTGGCATTTGCTTCTCATAATTTTCATTTACCATTAAGAAGATGAAATGGAGTGCTAATATCTTAATTTACTTCGTCTGAGGACTAAATACAACGAGGTGGTAACCCTGGTTGACAGTGTCCAAAGAAGCAGACTGAACTATTGACTTATGAAAAGGCATAATTTGATGAAATATACTCCCTCCGTCCCAGCTCACTTGACACTTATTTCCATTTTGGTCCGTCCCAGCTCACTTGACACTTTCCAAAATAGCCTACTTTTTATAATTTTATATTCACTCTACCCCACCACTCATTCTCTCTCTCTTCATTTTCCACCACTCAATTTATTCAACCAACACTACTATTTATCCCACTCATTCTCTCTCTTCATTTTTTACCACACATTTTTTTTATTTTATTCTTTTTTCTTAGTTCTCGTGCCCACCTCTTGGGTGTCAAGTGAGGTGGGACGGAGGGAGTATATAGGGATGGGTACTGCAATGTTTAGTATTTGGGATAATATTCAAATGCAGCTATGCATTTCTGGTAGAGCATGATAGACACAGTCGTTAATAGAAAAACAATAAAACTCTACTTCACCCATTATGAATCACAAAAGGAAAGAACAGCAAAACATACTGGTCCGAAAACTGAATCCGCTTGAATGAAGTTGCTCACGTCATTTGGCCTACTGCATAGAACTGTATTCAAGCAATTTCAACAATGAGTAACACTTGCAGAGAAAATTTCCCCAAACTTGAACACAATAAACACCAAGACATATTAAGCAGCAACAACAACTCAACTTAACTCAAAACTCAGAAGTCCAAAGAGAATATCAAATAATAAATAACATTCACGCCTGTGAGATTAAAACCCTAGATTAACCATAGCTGAGCAACTGAAATAGGCATTTCGATTACGTTTGCACGAATGAAATTCAAACCAAATGGACTCGTATCAGCACCAATTGAATCGAAGATGTTCCCTTTGCCCACTTAAAGATTAAACAAAACAAAATATGTAGGGAAGTAAGGATGAAAAAGGAAAGCAAATTGGACCTCCATATATTCTTCGAATAATTTCCTGCTGCTTCTCCGCGGTCTAACCTTACAATTCAAATTAAGATCGATCAGGATCAGCACCAAAGACAATAATCAGAAAAAAAAAGAAGTGAATTTACCCGGGAAAGAAACAAAGTGTGGGGGCATAAAGTAAGAAAAAAGTGTGGAGACCTGGTAATCGTAGAATTTGACGAGGCGAGGCTTGCCTTGATCGTTCATCACTATCACCGCCCGTATCATTGCTTTTCCGGCCGGCTTTCGCGGTTTCTGAATCGTTAAATTGACTTTCCTTGTAAAGATATTTTAGTACAGTAGGGTTCATTAGAGTTGTGAACTGTGATTGGCCAGTAGTACAAGAATCCCAATTGACCAAGTACATCCAAGTTGATTAAATCTTAACAATATAGGAGTAATATTTTTCTAATTTCTCTAAAGCCCCTTGAAGTTGAACTACTTCAAATTTAAGCACTACTTAATTTTTAACTATGCTCTCTGTTATTTTTCAGTACTCCAGTAATGAGCTCTAGGAGTCATGTGTCATTTCGATAGTCATTTATTATAGTGAAATAAAACTGAGTCTCAACTCAACTAACTCTTAGAGGCAAAAATGGAAGAAATTTTGGGGAAAAACTCGGAGGGTTATGCCTCAATAAATATAAATATCGATTATTTGATTCGTTCCTAATTTTGAAAAAATATACATGATCCTAGATTAAACTCGTATCGAACCGATTATATATATATATATGCCAAAAACTTAAAAAAAAAACGCGTTTTTTGTTAACTTAACAAAAAACGTGCTTTCATTCTCTCTCTAAACTAACGTAAACTATCTAACGGACTCTCTCTCTCTCTATACGCAAAGAGACTTCACCATCACAATCAATCGTCTTCTCCGGCAACCCAAGTCCATCTCAACCCCCTTCTTCTCCGACCCAATCCACCTTCAATCCCCCTCACCGGCGACCCACTCTCCCTCAATCAATCCTAAACCAAACGACAACCCAATTGCCCCTTCAATCCTCCTCACCGATCCAATCTCCCTCTGCTCTCTACCCAAACGGTGACCAATCCTCCTTCTCTAATAGATTCACCGGCGACCCACGTTCCTCCCAATCCGTCAACGCCGATCTAATCCCAACCTCAATTTCTCCGCCGTTCTCTGTTATCGCTAAACCCACCACCGCCAAATTGCTTCTCCTCGTTCCGCCGCCAATACAACGCACGTGACATTTGGAACCTAGAGGAGGGCGGAGGGACAGGGGCGTGGTCGGGGAAGAGAAGCGCGGCGGAAAAGAGATTTGATGCATGCGTTGTAAGAAGACAATTTTGCGGAAGAAAATTGTCTTCCAGTGATTTCATAATGGTGCCGGTTGGTGATTAATGAAGTGCCCGTTAGTGTATAATAGAGTGCCCGTTAGTGTATAATCTGTTGGAAATCAAATTATTGCACCACAGATTAAATTAACAATTTAATCAACAGTAGGGAATTTATTTATTGATCAAGTCAAGAACGTACCAATTAAGCCAATAGCAAAACCGAAAGCAATGGAACAGGATCAGGAAAACAGAACAGAAACAAATAAACAAACGATTAGAAAACTTATCGTGATTTGATCGAGTCGCCTTAGGAAGACTGTCCTAAAAGAAAATATTGCCCCCAATTGGTGCAACTCAGGTACAGGCAAATTTCTCCGAGGATAAAACGATCACGGATTACGTACCACAAAGCAGCACACAGGTAGGTAATCACCGGCGGTCCTATCTCAGTCGCCTTGAATCTCACGAACAAATCTCTATGAACGGGAGTAATCGAAACAATGAAAGGAAGCAAGAGAATTGTTTTTCTCTTCAATCTCTCATGGAAAACTCGGCTGGGAGAAAAGGAGTATTAATATGTATGGTATATTAGGGTTTTAAGCCTTAAAAAGACCTAAAACCTGATACAATTCGGCCCAGGAAAACACCAGATTCGACACCAGCGCGGCCGCCCTCGAGGCGTGCGCGACCGCGCTGGTCTCCAGAAAGTTTTGGTGAGTTTGAGATAACCAAGCGCGGTCGCCCTTGGCATGAGCGCGGTCGCCCTCCTTGCCAGAAACTCAGACGCGTTTTTCCCTTGCCAAATTCAGTCCAAAACCAACAACACAACAATGTCATAGATCTATGGACTTCCATACCCACATATATCAAATATTCCAACAATCCCCCACAAGTTCATAGAAATATGACGTGTACAGATTGTCCATTGCCATGCTTTCAATAATGGTACCTTCCGGCTTGAACCACTACCTATGTTATCCAACGCAAATCTCCACAGGACCAGATGAACGGGTGTCTTGAATCTGATGCCTTTGGATGTAGAGGCCTTTGCTGGTAACAAACACGACAAAAGCTATGATAGGCCCTCTATCGAACACTTGACGCTTATAAGCCATACGTCCCGATCCTCTATCATGAGTGCTTTCAAGGAATAACCCAAATTCCTCTAGTTGCGGCCAACAACAACACTCACTTAGCTGGGCATCTCAGAAGATGTACTGCTAGCATCTTGTCTAAAAGACTTGATCCCATTCAAAGTTCCAAACTTTTACTATATTAGCAGCAACGAGCACCTCTAGGCTATTCAGGGGATAGACTCAGACATGCAACATGTCAATCTATTATTGGGTGCTCCGATTCACCCCACAGCTTGTTATTACCACATTGAATCTCCTTTGTGGGATCTCCACTCAGGTAGATTGGGTTGCCACTGCGTTTGAATCAGACGGGGTTCAGTCCCATCCCCAACCTAAATTTTTGAACTAGAGCAAATTCTAGCCCTTTGGTTAAAGGATCAGCTGTGTTATCCTTGGTACCAACATAATCAACAGCTATCACCTTCCGAGACACTAGATCCCTTATAGATTTTAATCTAATTTGGATGTGTCTCCTAGTTTTACAGTTGTACTTGACACTTTTCAGTTTCTCAATTGTGGCAGTGTTGTCACAATGTACAGAGATAACAGGCATGGGCTTACTGACCATGGGCAACTCAGACATAAGTCCTCGAAGCCATTCAGCTTCCAATCCAGTAGTGTCAAGGGCAACTAATTCGGCCTCAAATGTAGACCTAGACAACAGAGTTTGTTTGGTCGACCTCCAAGCGACTGCAGCTCCGCCTAAGGTGAAAACATACCCCGTACAACCATAACTCCCGGAGTTATAGGCAATCCAGCTTGCATCACTATATCCTTCAAGAACAGAAGGATATTTTCCGTAATGCAGCCCAAGGGAAATCGTTCCCTTCAAGTACTTGAGAACTCTATCAAGAGCTTCCCAATGTGATTTACTTGGACATTGAGTATATCTAGCCAACCTAGTAACCGAATAGGATATATCCGGTCTAGTACAATTGGCAAGATACATCAAACTTCCAATAATTTGTGAATATCTCAACTGAGCCATCGGTATTCCACTTTCATTCTTAGTAAGAGCAGATGAAGGGTCATATGGAGTCTTAGCCACCTTGCAATTCTTATAACCAAATTTCTCAATTACACTTTCGGTATAATGAGATTGCGATATGGTTATGCCACTAGTTGAACGAGTCAACTTAAGGCCAAGAATCACACTAGCTACTCCCATATCCTTCATCTCAAACTTACTTTTCAAGAATTCCTTAGTAGTATTAATTATCCTCATATATGTTCCAAACAACAGAATATCATCGACATACAGACATAAGACAATACTACTATCACCAATACTTTTGCTATAAACACACTTATCAAACTCATTAGTAACAAAGCCAAACGATGAGACAATTTTATCAAATTTCTCATGCCACTGCTTAGGGGCTTGTTTAAGTCCATACAAGGACTTAACAAGTTTACAAACCTTTCTCTCATTGCCAGGGGCCTCAAAACCTTCAGGTTGATCCATATAAATTTCTTCCTCAAGATCGCCATGCAAGAAAGCGGTCTTAACATCCATCTGATGGATAGGAAGATCATATACAGACGCCAATGCGATAAGCATTCGGATTGTAGTCATTCTAGCAACTGGCGAATAGGTATCGAAATAGTCTATTCCTTCCATTTACTTGAATCCCTTAGCCACTAACCTAGCCTTAAACTTGTCAACGGTTCCATCCGGTTTCAGTTTTCTTTTGAAGACCCACTTACATCCTATCGTGCTACAACCAGGAGGGAGATCGACCAATTCCCATGTCCCATTAGAGACAATAGAATCCATCTCACTCTTAACAGCATCCTTCCACTGCTTGGAATCAGAAGTAGCCATAGAAGCTTTGAAGGTTAGAGGATCACCCTCGACATTGTAAGTGATGAAATCACTTCCAAAATCCTTGGTGGTCCTTGCCCTTTTGCTCCTTCTTGGTTCAATCTCATCGTCAGAATGAGTTGCACTGGAATCAACCCCCACATTTGTCATCTCCTCTACTTGAGCAGGAATGGAATTAGTGGTTGGGTTAGATTCCTTAGGAAGTCCGTCCTTCATAGGAAACACATCCTCAAAAAATGTTGCATCACGTAACTCAACTATAGAGTTCACATCTATGCCAGAAATTTCAGATTTTATAATAAGAAATCTCAATGCATAACTTGTTTCAGAATAACCTATAAAGATAGCATCAACAGTTTTAGGTCCAAGCTTTTTCCTTTTATGTGCGGGTACAAGTACCTTTGCAAGGCACCCCCACACTTTTAAGTGTTTCAAGCTAGCCTGTCGACCTCTCCAAAGTTCAAACGGACTTTCCTTTCTATGTTTAGGAGGGACTCTATTCAGAATATGGCAAGCCGTATTCAAAGCCTCTCCCCACATATATTTGGGCGAGTCCGTAACTTATGAGTAAACTGTTAATCATATCAGTAAGGGTTCTATTCTTACGTTCTGCAACACCATTTGATTGAGGGGTGTAGGGAGGAGTCTCTTCATGTACAATTCCGTTTTCTTGGCAATAATACATGAAAGGGTTAGACTCATATTCACCTCCTCTATCAGACCTTAACCATTTAAGTTTCTTGCCGGTTTGTGTTTCTGCTTCATTCTTAAATATAATGAATTTATCTAATGCTTCATCCTTAGAACTAAGCAAATAGACTTAACAGTATTTACTAGCATCATCAATAAAGGTGAGAAAGTATTTCTTTTTGTCTTTGTTCAACACGCCATTAAATTCACAAATATCAGTATGAACTAAATCTAGTATTTCAGAATTTCTCACAGCCGACTTAAACGGACCTTTTGTAGATTTAGCTTCAACACATACATGACATTTAGAATTCTTATCAATAGCATGTTTAGGAATAATATCTAAATTCATCATTCTTTTCACAGAATCATAGTTAATATGTCCTAAACGACCATGCCAAACATTTGAAGATTCAATGGAATAAGAAACAGGATAATCAATAGAACTAAAATTATTGTGCGAACAAACATCAGTTTCAACTCTAATTTTAAATAAACCATCCGAGGAATAACCTTTCCCCACAAAACTACCAGAATCCAAAATTATGACCTTATTACATTTAAATGAAATCTCAAATCCTTCCCTAACTAGACTAGAACCACTAATAATGTTGCGACGAATATCAGGAACGTGATACACTCGATGCAAGGTAAGAATGCGCCCATTAGGAAACCTCAGGTCCACGCGTCCAGTCCCAAGCACCTTTGCAGCACTAGAGTTCCCCATCGTCACTGATCTACCACACTCAGGCTGGTAAGACACAAATAGCAATTTATCGGCCAAACGTGCACATTTGCCCCGGTGTCGACTAGCCACTCGTTGGGTTCATAGACGGTAAAGATTTCGGGATAAGAAGTTACATACTTTGTAACATTGCGGGTCGAATCGTCAACTCCGGGTGCGTCGAGTCAGGATCATCATAATCCTTCGGACCCAACACCATGTTGACAGCAGGATGGTCATCAGCAGAGGCTTGTGGTCCTTTTCCTTTCTTGGATGGGCAGTCCCTAGAAAAGTGTCCACCTTCTCCACAATTCCAGCAGTTCTGTTTTGCTCTTGGCTTTCTAAAGTTATTTTTCTTAACTTTAAGTCTATCATGGTTTTCTTTATCCTTAGAGTGAGTTTTCACACCTTTTCCCTTAAACTTGCTTTTACCGGTTATCATATTAGCAGCAGCCTCCACAGGTATGCTAGGTTGGTTACCAGTATGCACCTCCTGAATTGCAATTGCATTCATCAATTCATTGAGTGACAAGCTTCCCGTACGATGCTTGAGGGTCATACCGAATTCCCCCCAAGATCGAGGAAACTTCTCAATGATAGCCATGACAGCGAACTTGTCTGGAAGTCCCATGTCAGCATCCTTGAGTGATTGCAAAATGATTTGGAGTTCGTGCACTTGATCGGTAACCGACTTTCCATCACTCATGTGATAATTCAGGAACTTTCCCACTTGGTACTTTTCCACACCGGAGTCATCGGTGCTGTACTTCTTGGAAAGCGAGTCCCACAGTGACGCAGCAGTGCGAGGAGCAGAGCAATATACATCAAAGAGTGCATTCGACAAAGCTGACAGAATGCATCTGTAGGTGTTAGTGCCCTAGGCCTATAGAGATAGACCTTTATGTAATGTCATTGTTCATTTATTTATATGAGATTGTTTATTTGATTATTATATGTGTTTGCATGTTTAGTTATAATAATCGTGTCCCTAGTACTTATGAAGCACTAGTATGAAGTCTAATGGATAATCATGTGATGATTATATGCATGGAGATGCACATTAGATTCATGGGTACTTGTTAGAGAACAAGGTACTGGACTTGACCCATTATGAGATTTATGTCATGGTCATATGTCATAGATAAATCTCATATAGTCATATCATTGATATCCTTTGACCTGAGATTATCATCGTCTTCCACTCGATGAATATCATGTTTGATATAGTTTAACGTTGTCTTTAACCGGACAACAATAAGGGCTATTATTGGCATGATATGATTCTTGTTGGGAAGAATGATAAGTCAAGATGGAAACTTGTCCCTCGTAAAGAGAGATGTTTGCTTGGCCACTCGTGAGTAAGATTGATGTAGTGCGTAGCCGTACGCCTAGAATGAATTAATATGATTAATGTCATTCGATTAATCAATTACTTGGTAACGAGAAAGCATTGAACAATATGAGTTGACGTGGACCATGACTCATGTTCAATATAACATCGTGTGACAATGGGATTGTGATATGTACTATGTAGGAAAAACGAACTTGATATTATATTATTTGGGTAGACATGATGGCTTGCTAGAGTCCGCTCATGTCTTATGAGGATCGATTTGATCGAACTCATTGCCAACATAATATAGTCCTATGGGGTCACACGCATCGAACGAATTGTCAACAATGGAATTATGGATTTACGGTGTGTTGGGCGACCGCCTTGAGTGCTATGGGCGACCGCCCGTGTTATTTGAAGCTGGGCATTGGAGGCGCCAGATGGGCGGCCGCCACTTGTCCTTATGGGCGACCGCCCATGATGGTTTTCGTATAAGGAGGTTAGGCTGCGGACACGCATGGGCGACCGCCCACGTGTCACGATGGGCGACCGCCCATGTCGCCGATCTTTGGCTTAGTTTTTTCCCAAGGGTTTTAATAGGGCATATATTTATTGAGTATAAATAGTATCCTTATACAACCCTAGCAGCCAGTTCCGTTTTTGAGCTTTGAGAAAGACAAAAATAGAGAGGATTTTCAATTGTGAATTGAAAATCATCACACCAATTCCATAATTCATCATAGATTGAAAAGGTTTCAATCAAGGGATCTAGCAATCCTCCTAGAAAGAGTTCTAGGGTTCGTTCATCGCGTGGATACTCGTAGAGGATCTTCGCCTATCAAGATCTTTTGTTCGTGATTAAAGGATCGTATATTGAAGACTTGCTAATTCTTGATGCGGAGTTAGACTACATATATCAACGACAAAGGCATTCAAGGTTGGTAACCCTAATTCATACTTCTTAATTATTCATCTAGAACGGATTCTAGGGCTTTGGGTATTCGAGTTATTTGCATTATTCCGCTGCGCATGGACCCTCGAAATCCAACAGTGGTATCAGAGCCCCGTTCATGATGTTTAGTTAGATAATCATGATTATTGTGTAATGTGATTATATGAATTTTCATGATAAATATGATTTGAAATGTGAAATTGTATGAGTATTGCTTGTGAAGTAATTGTATATAGTGATATACCTTGATTATGAAATTGAAATATGTGATTAATATGATTAATCTAGGTTATGGGATGTCAATTTCATTAATATGATTAATGTGATTAATCTAGGATATTTGTGAAGTATTACTTGGTATATGGGGGTGGACACCAAAACCTTCCCACGGGCACTTCGATGGAAGTGTGGGATAACCTTGGAGCACGTGGCGCGTACTAGTAATTGCTTGACCAAATGTGATTTGTGTTGTATCATTCCATGTTCATAATTATGCTCATATAGTTTTTCATGAATCAACCTTGCCATGTTAATTGATAAACATGAAAAATTGAACCTTCTTTGAAATTTTGGGTTTGTATATGCTACCCACTTTAAACACTTGTGAGTACACGGGTAGTTTTATGTAGGCTCGCCATAGCGAGGTACATTAATTCTATCTTTGTATGATCAAGATGAGCAAATAGTGATTGCTATACGTTTAAAATGGTTGAACTCAATAAGGCTATCAAAACAGTTTTGGGCCTAAGGCATAAGATGAGATTGAAACATGTGACATATGATGTCTATAATCTCATAAAAGATCTAAGAGTCATATGTTGATATGATTGATAAATGTTATCTACCTTTTTAGTTTAATTTTGGCGATCGTGCCATGGCCGACTTGAAATTAAATTAAAGTTGGGTCTTAGCCTATTAAATTATATTATGCATTTTTGTATACGAAGGTTATATAATTTAGTGGGAGTATTTGTGAAATACGTTATTTAATCTCTTAAATGAAATTGGTGCTTATATATGTTTATATCTTGTTGCATATCTTTATAGATCAATGGCTGCTAACACTAATCAGAATTTGTCACTGCGATCAGTCCTTGAGAAGGACAAGTTAGAAGAGAATGGCAACAACTATGTGGATTGGATCCGCTGTTTGAGAATTGTTCTCAAACAAGAAAGGAAGTTGTACATTCTCGATGGACCCATTCCACCCGAGCCTACTGCTAATGCACCTAAAGCTGAAAGGGACCAACATAAGAAACATGTGGATGATTCTATAGATGTTGGTTGCACGATCTTGGCTCTTACTAATGTAAGGCCCTTCGAAGGACCTTGTACACATGGAAGCTTATGATTTGGGAAATCATTTAAAGGAAATGTTCCGATTGCAAGCACGTCGGGAAAGGTTTGACACTATGAAGGCTCTTCATTCATGCAAGATGATTGAAGGACAACTGTTGGGCCTCATGTGTTGAAAATGAAGGGTCACCTCGAACATCTTGAGAGGCTTGGGTATCCTATCCGGTTAGAGGCGCTACGGATATGATATTGCATTCACTCCACGAAAGTTATAATCGGTTCGTTACGAATTATAACATGAATGGGATGAATAAATCTCTGTCTATTGCATGGGATGCTAAAGAATGCGGAGAACAATATTACCAAGAAAACCAATCAAGTGTTGATGGTGAATAAAGGAAAGGGTTCAAAAACAAGGGTAAAGCAAAAGTTGCTAAGCTAGGAGGCAAAGGTTGCCGTTCTTGAGAAGCCTAAACCCAAATCCCAAAAGGATGCGGTATGCTACCATTGCAATGAAAGCTGGGCATTGGAAGCGTAAGCTGCAAAGCTTATCGGGAAGGGTGAAGAAGAAGGGCAATGTGATTGCCACTTGGAAATTTCGTGTATCTATATGATAGATGTTCTACTTTCTACTTCTAGTTCTTGGGTATTAGATACCGGATGTGGATCTCACATTTGTCTAAATGTGCGGGGACTTAAGAATAGAAGGTCGCTCGAAGAGGGTGAAGTAGATCTGCGGGTTGGAAATGGAGCAAGAGTTCTTTGCGTTGGCCGTAGGGACTTACGAAGTCACTTTACCTAGCGGATTAATTTTAGTTTTAAATAAGCGTTATTATGTTTCGGATTTGAGCGAAACATTATTTCTATTTCATGTTTAGACAATGAGGGTTATAATTTTTCTTATTGCGAATAAGAAATTTTCAATTTATTTGAATGACATGCTTTATTGTGTTGCTTTCCATTCTTTCAATGGCCTTTATGTCTTGGATGTTGAAAATAATGTTGAGAATGTTTATCATGTTAGTAAGAAATCTAAACCAAATGATGTGAACAACACATACAAATGGCATTGCCGTCTTGGTCACATAAACGAGAAGCGCGTATCTAAACTCCATAAAGATGGATATTTAGACTCATGTGATTATGAATCATATGATGTTTGCGAGTCTTGTTTATTGGGCAAGATGACTAAAGCTCCTTTTACTAAGAGTAGTGAAAGGGCTAGTGATTTATTGGCTCTCATACATGCGATGTGCGTGGACAATGAATAGCATTGCTAGGGGAGGATTTCGGTGCCATAACGTTCGCGATGACTTCTCCGGATATGGCTATGTCTATCTGATGAAGTACAAAAGTGAAGCATTTGAGATATTCAGAATATTTCAAAATGAGGTACAAAATCAACTTGGCAAAACTATTAAAACCATTCGATCCGATCGAGGTGGTGAATACTTAAGCCAAGAATTTGACGATCATCTGAAAAGTTGTGGAATTGTTTTGGAACTTACTCCACCCGGAACACCACAATGGAATGGTGTATCCAGAGGAGAAATCGAACTCTATTAGATATGGTTCGATCGATGATGAGTCAAGTTAACCTTCCTATTTCTTTTTGGGGACATGCGCTTTGAAAGCATTTGCTTTCACGCTTAATAAGGTCCCTACTAAATCGGCTCCTAAAACCCCATGAGATGTGGTATGGAAGAAAGCCTAGTTTATCTTTCATGA
Organism: Adenophora triphylla var. japonica; assembly: GCA_022495995.1. NCBI lineage: Eukaryota > Viridiplantae > Streptophyta > Magnoliopsida > Asterales > Campanulaceae > Adenophora > Adenophora triphylla. Next base: position 62,128 of record JAFEMH010005800.1, read on the forward strand.
AGATTTGGGGTTGTGAGGCTTATGTAAAGAAATTAGTTTCGAACATAAACTTGCACCTAAATCGATAAATGCACTTTCGTTGGTTATCCTAAGGAAACGAAAGGATATCTATTTTACAACCAATCCGAGAACAAAGTGTTTGTTGCTCGAAATGGTGTCTTTCTAGAAGAAAGAGTTTCTCTCTAAAGAAACTAGTGGGAGTAAAATTGATCTTGAAGAAATTCAAGAACCCGAAAATGACAAGGAACCAATAGTAGAGACGGAACCAAGTTCACAAGGTCATTGTGGAACCGGTTCAAGATACACAAGTTCTTCGCGAGATTGGATAGGATACGATCCGAACTTTGAGAGATATGGATTTCTCATGACGGAAAGTAATGAAGTAGAAATCATTGAGAATGATGAACCTACTTCCTATCGAGGCAATGTCCACTCCTGATTCGGACAAGTGGCTAGGAGCCATGGAATCCGAGATCAAATCCATGTACGACAATCAAGTTTGGAACTTGATTGACCCACTTTGAAGGTGTAAAAACCATAGGGTGCAAGTGGGTTTTCAAAAGAAAACCGACATGGATGGGAAGGTACATACTTATAAGGCTAGGCTAGTTGCTAAGGGGTATAGGCGAGATACATGGCATTGACTATGATGAAACCTTTTTCGCCCGTAGCAATGCTTAAGTCTATTAGAATCCTAATTGCCATAGCCGCATATTATGACTAATGAGATATGGCAAATGGACGTCAACGGCGTTTCTTAACGGAAACCTACTTGAGGATGTATCATGATACGGCTGAAGGGTTTGTCGATCCAAAGGGTTCCTAACAAAGTGTGTAAGTTGCGAGAGATCCATTTATGGATTGAAGCGAAGCTTCCGGAGTTGGAATCTACGTTTTGATGAATCGATCGAAAGAGTTTGGCTTCATCAAAAACGAAGATGAACCTTGTGTATACAAGAAAATAAGTGGGAGCATAGTCCTATTTACGGTGCTATATGTCGATGACATCTTGCTCATTGGAAACAATGTTCCTGCACTTGAGACTGTTAAGTCTTGGTTAGGAAATTGTTTTTCAATGAAAGATATGGGTGAGGCGGCTTATATCCTTGGTATCAAGATCTATAGAGATAGATCAAGAAGGATGATTGGTTTGAGTCAAAGTACGTATATTGACAAGGTCCTTAGAAGATTCGCATGGAAAATTCTAAGAGAGGGAACTTGCCGATGGGACATGGCATTACTCTTAGCAAGACTCATTGTCCTAAGACAAATGATGAGCGAAAGAGGATGAGTGATATTCCATATGCTTCGGCAATTGGATCTATCATGTATGCCATGTTGTGTACTAGACCCGATGTCTCGTATGCTCTAAGCGCAACGAGTAGATACCGATACGATCCTGGTGAGAACCGTTGGATAGGCTGTCAAGAATATCCTTAAGTACTTGAGAAGGACTAAGGATGTATTCTTGGTATTTGGAGGAATGGAAGATGATGCGGTTGTAAAGGGTTACACGGATGCAAGCTTCAAGCCGACAAAGCATGACTATAGATCGCGATGCAGTTTTGTTTTTATGCTAAATGGAGGTCTTTGTTTGTTGGAAGAGTTCCAAGCGAGCACCGTTGGATTCTACAACGAAACCGAATACATAGCAGCGTCGGATGCGGCTAAGGAGGCGGTTTGGATCAAGAAGTTCGTTAGTGACTTAGAAGTCGTTCCGAGTATCACTAACCCGATAGAGTTGTTCTGTGATAATAATGGTGCTATTGCCCAAGCAAAAGAACCAAGGTCACATCAGCGATCCAAACACATTTTGAGACGTTTTCACCTCATACGAGAAATCTGTGAAAGGGAGGACGTCAAGATATGCAAGGTACCCACGGATGACAATATTTCGGACCCTCTCACCACGCCTTTGCCACAAGCTAAACATGATGGTCATGTTAGGTCCATGGGTATAAGATACATGAGTGACTGGGCCTAGTGCAAGTGGGAGACTGTAGGTGTTAGTGCCCTAGGCCTATAGAGATAGACCTTTATGTAATGTCATTGTTCATTTATTTATATGAGATTGTTTATTTGATTATTATATGTGTTTGCATGTTTAGTTATAATAATCGTGTCCCTAGTACTTATGAAGCACTAGTATGAAGTCTAATGGATAATCATGTGATGATTATATGCATGGAGATGCACATTAGATTCATGGGTACTTGTTAGAGAACAAGGTACTGGACTTGACCCATTATGAGATTTATGTCATGGTCATATGTCATAGATAAATCTCATATAGTCATATCATTGATATCCTTTGACCTGAGATTATCATCGTCTTTCACTCGATGAATATCATGTTTGATATAGTTTAACGTTGTCTTTAACCGGACAACAATAAGGGATATAATTGGCATGATATGATTCTTGTTGGGAAGAATGATAAGTCAAGATGGAAACTTGTCCCTCGTAAAGAGAGATGTTTGCTTGGCCACTCGTGAGTAAGATTGATGTAGTGCATGGCCATGCCCGAATGAATTAATATGATTAATGTCATTCGATTAATCAATTTACTTGGTAACGAGAAAGCATTGAACAATATGAGTTGACGTGGACCATGACTCATGTTCAATATAACATCGTGTGACAATGGGATTGTGATATGTACTATGTAGGAAAAACGAACTTGATATTATATTATTTGGGTAGACATGATGGCTTGCTAGAGTCCGCTCATGTCTTATGAGGATCGATGTGATCGAACTCATTGCCAACATAATATAGTCCTATGGGGTCACACGCATCGAACGAATTGTCAAAAATGGAATTATGGATTCTGGTGTGTTGGGCGACCGCCCAAGGTGCTATGGGCGACCGCCCATGTTATTTGGAAACTGGGCATTGGAGACTGTCTAGATGGGCGACCGCCCTTGTCCTTATGGGCGACCGCCCATGATGGTTTTCGTATAAGGAGGTTAGGCTCTGGACACATGGGCGACCGCCCATGTCCTGATGGGCGACCGCCCATGTCCGCTGATGCTGAAACCGTTTTTTTCCCAAGGGTTTTAATAGGGCATATATTTATTGAGTATAAATAGTATCCTTATACAACCCTAGCAGCCAGTTCCGTTTTTGAGCTTTGAGAAAGACAAAAATAGAGAGGATTTTCAATTGTGAATTGAAAATCATCACACCAATTCCATAATTCATCATAGATTGAAAAGGTTTCAATCAAGGGGTCTAGCAATCCTCCTAGAAAGAGTTCTAGGGTTCGTTCATCGCGTGGATACTCGTAGAGGATCTTCGCCTATCAAGATCTTTTGTTCGTGATTAAAGGATCGTATATTGAAGACTTGCTAATTCTTCAATCTGGAGTTAGACTACGTATATCAACGACAAAGGCATTCAAGGTTGGTAACCCTAATTCATACTTCTTAATTATTCATCTAGAACGGATTCTAGGGCTTTGGGTATTCGAGTTATTTGCATTATTCCGCTGCGCATGGACCCTTGAAACCCAACAGCATCCTCGAACAACATCGTCCTGCTCCTTCCACAGTTTAACAGCAGCCACATTAACTGGATCATCACCATTCAGAGCGGGACATTTGGATATCAGCATACCAGACATGCCCTTAATTGACAACCAGATCTTCATGCGTTCAGACCAACGCTTGAAGTTCTTGCCACCAAACTTCTCCGGAAGATCGGAGGTGTCAACTAGGGACTTAAAGGGAGAGCTAGAGGAACCACCAGACATGATCAAATAAAACTATTTTCTCTTAGACTGTTGGAAATCAAATTATTGCACCACAGATTAAATTAACAATTTAATCAACAGTAGGGAATTTATTTATTGATCAAGTCAAGAACATACCAATTAAGCCACTAGCAAAACCGAAAGCAATGGAACAGGATCAGGAAAACAGAACAGAAACAAATAAACAAACGATTAGAAAACTTATCGTGATTTGATCGAGTCGCCTTAGGAAGACTGTCCTAAGAGAAAATATTGCCCCCAATTGGTGCAACTCGTATGTGCAAATTTCTCCGAGGATAAAACGATCACGGATTACGTACCACAAAGCAAAGACACGTAGGTAATCACCTTGGCGGTCCTATCTCAGTCGCCTTGACTCTCACGAACAAATCTCTATGAACGGGAGTAATCGAAACAATGAAAGGAAGCAAGAGAATTGTTTTTCTCTTCAATCTCTCATGGAAAACTCGGCTGGGAGAAAATGAGTATTAATATGTATGGTATGTTAGGGTTTTAAGCCTTAAAAAGGCCTAAAATCTGATACAATTCAGCCCAGGAAAACACCAGATTCGACACCAGCGCGGCCGCCCTCGAGGCGTGCGCGACCGCGCTGGTCTCCAGAAAGTTTTGGTGAGTTTGAGATAACCAAGCGCGGCCGCCCTTGGCATGAGCGCGGTCACCCTCCTTGCCAGAAACTCAGACGCGTTTTTCCCTTGCCAAATTCAGTCCAAAACCAACAACACAACAATGTCATAGATCTATGGACTTCCATACCCACATATATCAAATATTCCAACATAATCAAGTGCCCGTTGGTGTATAATTGAGTGCCCGTTAGTGTATAATCAAGTGCCCGTTAGTGTATAATCAAGTGCCCGTTGGTGTATAATTGAGTGCCCGTTAGTGTATAATAGAGTGCCAGTAATTGTGTAACCGGGAGCGTCAATGTATTTTTGAATGCCGCTCTTGTAATTTTGAATGCCACCCATGTATTTTTGAATGCCGCTCATGTTTTTGAATATCGGCAAAAATAATTATCGCATTTTTGAGTGCCGCATATGCATTTTTGAGTGTCGGTAAATGTGTTTTCAAATGCCGCCTATGTATATAAAAGTGCCCGTGTGAAGAGTGTCGGTTCATGTATATAAAAGTGCCCGTGTAAAAAGTGTCGGTTTCATGTTTATAAATGCCGGTATGAAATCACTGGTCATTTGTAATATTAACACTGGCATTTATCATGTTGCCAGTAATTACAAAAATGCCACCATTTATTTTGAACATGGTTGCCAGTAATTACAAAATTGTCACCGTTTATTTTGAACAGCTTTTGGAAAACACGTTTTTCCTTAGCTTAAGAAAAAACTAGTTTTTTATAAGACCAACTCTATATATATATACTCCCTTCGTCTCACTTTAGTGTGGACTTATTTCCCTTTTGGTCCGTCCCAAATTAGTGTGGACTGTCAAAAATGGCAAAGAATTTTTACTATTCCACCCACTCATTCTCTCTCCTACTTTACTTTTACACTCATAATATCAATCAACTTACTATTCATCTCATTCATTTATATATATATATATATATACTCCCTCCGTCCATTTACATAGTTCACAGTTACTGTTTACACGTTTATTAAGGAGGGAGTATTATATTGAAAGTGTTGTGAGTGTGAAAGTAAAATAGGAGAGAGATTGAGTGAGGGAATAGTAAATTATAATGGTGTTGTGAGTATTAGACTACCCACAGTGGTTTCATCCCACTCCCCCATTTCATCTAACACTTTTTACACTTTTTCTCATCCACCTAATATTTCATCTACCCATTTCATTTACCCCCACTCCAATGGCTAACTTAAACTAAATTTCAACTCCCTCCAACTCATCATTCTATACCCCACTACTTTTATTTTATTTCATTTATATTCTTTATTTTTATGATTAGTAAAATAATAATTATTATTATTTATAATTAAAAAAATATTTCACACTTAATTAAAAAAATATTGCATCAATTTATAGGTAAAAAAAATATAATGATTTTTTTAAAATAAATGCTAAAATGAAGAAGGATAATTGAGAAATGAGTGTTTTTTTTGTGTCCAAATCAAATGAAACTTATATCAATTTATAGAGAAAAAAATGATGAAATTTGGTTAAAAAAAATTATTATTATTAAAAATAAGAAAAATTACAATAAACTTAGCTCGCGACACAAGTAATGAAAGACAATAAAATTATTAAATCACAAATTTCCGAACTTTGTCCATATGTGCTTGACTAGATCCTTCTGCAATTGTTGATGAACTCTTGGATCACGCATTTGTAGGGAAAAAAAATGATGAATTTTGGTGAAAAAAAAATTAAAAAAAATAATAATTTACTAGGTAATAATTCAGCCCCAATTGAAAACTAAGTGTTTTTTTGTGTCCAAATCAAATGAAACTTATATCGATTTGTAGGAAAAAAAATGATGAATTTTGGTGAAAAAAAAATTAAAAAAATAATAATTTACTAGGTAATAATTCACCCAAATTGAAAGCTAAGTGTTTTTTTTTTTTGTGTTCAAATCAAATGAAACTTATATCGATTTGTAGGGAAAAAAATGATGAATTTTGGTGAAAAAAAAATTAAAAAAAATAATAATTTACTAGGTAATAATTCAGCCCCAATTGAAAACTAAGTGTTTTTTTTTGTGTCCAAATCAAATGAAACTTATATCGATTTGTAGGGAAAAAAAATGATGAATTTTGGTGAAAAAAAAAATTAAAAAAAATAATAATTTACTAGGTAATAATTCAGCCCAAATTGAAAGCTAAGTGTTTTTTTTTTGTGTCCAAATCAAATGAAACTTATATCGATTTGTAGGGAAAAAAAAATGATGAATTTTGGTGAAAAAAAAAATTAAAAAAATAATCAATTTACTAGGTAATAATTCAGCCCAAATTGAAAACTAAGTGTTTTTTTTTTGTATCCAAATCAAATGAAACTTATATCGATTTGTAGGGAAAAAAAAATGATGAATTTTGGCGAAAAAAAAAATTAAAAAAATAATCAATTTACTAGGTAATAATTCAGCCCAAATTGAAAACTAAGTGTTTTTTTTTTGTGTCCAAATCAAATGAAACTTATATCAATTTGTAGGGAAAAAAAAATGATGAATTTTGGTGAATTTTTCTTTTTATTTTTAAATCATTTATTATGAGATAATTGAGTTTAAGTAATTGGGTGAAAAAATAATAAAGTCAAGACCAATACTTGACACGTGGCAACTTAAAAAAAAAAAAAAAAAAGGCAAAACAGAGTTTCAACCGGGATGAAAGTTTTAATTCAGCCAACCCATTCAACTACCTTTCAGTTTTCCATTGCAGGGATTAAGTTGGATGAAATGGATTTCATCTCCATTTCATCCAACCCATTGTAGCTAGTCTTAAAATAATGTAGGAAAGAAAATGAGTGGAGGGAATAGTAAATTATAGTGGGATGGGGTTAATATTTTAATAATATAAAGTTTCCATTTTAGGAAAGAAACAAAGTGTGAAGTAAGTAAGTGGACGCCCAAAATAGAAAGTGTGAAGTATGTAAATGGACGGAGGGAGTATATATATATGAATGAATGAGATGAATAGTAATCTCTATATATATAAAAGCAGGATAGTCAAGTTTCCGCTCAAATCAAGGGCATTTTCGTAATTTCACACGGTGGCAAATTTGATGATATTCTCCGAAACTGACACGTGGCATGTTCTGAGTGGAAGAAATTAGGCGCGTGCGGTACACGCGCCAACATAGGCGCGTGTACGCCAGGAAATTTTTTTTTAAAAAAAAAAAAAAAAAAAAGCCCGCCACGTGGTGGCTTCGATTATAGTTTTATTTCGCTTTTATTTTTCACCCGTTTTTTTGACCTCAATTATTTTATAATAAATTAATTTAAAAAAAAAAATTACACCAAAATTCATAATTTTTTTTCCTCTATAAATAGAGTCTATTTTCGTTTGATTTGGACACAAAAAAAAAAAAAAATCCTCTTTTTTTAATGAAAATTTCACCCCTTTTTTTTACCTCAATTATTTCATAATAAATTAATTTTTTTAATAAAAAAAATTTACACAAAAATTCTTAATTTTTTTTCTCTATAAATAGAATCTATTTTCGTTTGATTTGGACACAGAAAAAAAACCCTCTTTTTAAAATATAAATTTCTTAATTACCCTTTCTTAATTTTCCTTTTTGAATTTTTCAATATTTTTTAGTGAAAATTAATTAATTGTGAAGTATTTTTTTAATTATAAATGATAAAATAATAATTTTACTAATCATAAAAATAAATAATATAAAATAAAAAAAAAGTGGTGGGATATAGAATGATGAGTTGAAAGGGGTATTATGGTTATTAGATTTATTTTATTTCGATACATCAAACAATTTAGTAGCTAATCCACCATTAATTATGTCCCCTTTTTATATATAATAGACAAACATGTAATGTATTTTTTTTTGAACATGTCATTTTTTTTAATTGGTAATATATTTTTATTATTATTTTGTTAACTTTTTTGTCGCATTAGCATTGCCCTTTTTACTTTGTTTTCTTGGGATAATGAAAATGTTGATTCTTAAATAGAAAAAAGAATAGGAACATTTTTGTTCCTATTAAATTGGATCTGAAAAAGTGAATGATATATAAAGAGAGATGGAGAGTATGATTTTTGTTGAAGGGATGAGTACTGACTAAATTAATTGTTTTAGGTTAATTTAATGAGTTTCTCTTCCTTCTTTTTTCTATTTTATTTTTAATATACTAATCTAACAATAATTATGTCCCATGTTAGTATATGATAGTAATAGACAAACATTTAATAGATTTTTTTTCTATTTTTAGTAGCTAAACCAACATTAATTATGTCCACTTTTTATATATAATAGACGAACATTTAATGTATTTTTTTTGGAACATGTATTTTTTTTATATATAAGAGATGGAGAGTAGGATTTTTGTTAAAGGGGTGGGTACTGATTAAATTAATTGGTTTAGGTTAATTTAATGGGTTTCTCTTTCTTCTATTCTTCATTTTATTTTTAATATGCTAATCTAACAATAATTATGTCCCATTTTAGTATATGATAGTAATAGACAAACATTTAATAGATTTTTCTTTTTTCTATTTTCCTTTCTATTTTTAGTAGCTAATCCAACATTAATTATGTCCCCTTTTTATATATAATAGACGAACATTTAATGTATTTTTTTTTTTGGAACATGTCATTTTTTTTAATTGGTAATATATTTTTGTAAATTATTTCATGATTGCAAATAATTTGTGGACGTTTATTATTATTATTTTGCCATTTTTACATGAGAAACGATAAAGTTATAAAAATATGTTTACTAAAATATTGTCACCTCATTTTATATTTATTATTTTGTAAACTTTTTGGTCGCATTAGCATTGCGTTTTTACTTTGTTTTCTTGGGATAATGAAAATGTTGATTTTAAATAGAAAAAAAATTGAAACATTTTTTCTATTCATTTTTTTAAAGAAAAAAGGAGCGTTTCAATGGACGTTTTCATTGAATATATTTGAAACCCTAAAAAAAATGAGTGGGCCTTATCATGGTTTATTTTTTAAGCTGACTTGTCCAAATAATTTTATTTTAACTGTATATATTCAAATTGTGCTATTTATATATCAAGCCCAATTCAATAAAAAATTTAATTTGTGTATGACAATTTGCTTCTGCTTATCATAAAAAATAATGAAATAATGTATAACTAAAGTAGGGGAAAAAAGGTGTGTCCTTTTGGGGTGGTATGGCCCGTTTTGTTGTGTGGTGGATGTGTAGGTGGGTAGGTTAGAAAAAAAATGAAAATTTTACCATTCATTAATAAAATAAAGATTAATTATTTTTCTGTGATAATGAATACTCCCTCCGTCCCACGTGATAGTGGACTAACTTTTTGGGTGTAGGAATTAAGGAAAAGTGATGTAAGAAAGAGAAAAAGTTAAATGTTGTGAGTATGAAAAATTAAATAGGAGAGAGAATGAGTGGGAGGAATAGTGAGGAGAGAGAATGTTGTGAGTGTAAAAGTGAAATAGGAGAGAGAATGAGTGGGCGAAATAGTGAATATTCTTTGCCATTTTGGGAAGTTTGCATTCACGTGGGACGGACCAAAATAGAAATAAGTTTGCATTCACGTGGGACGGAGGGAGTATTTTTTTATATGTGGATTTTTTTTCCTTTTCATCCATAATTATGCTCCCTCCATTCCAAAATAAGGTTCTTAGGTTGACAATTACGTGGTTATTTATATATAATAATGATAATCATGTATGTTTGTACTGACACTGTAGTAAGTGGTAAGGGGGTTTCCACAGTTTATAAAAACATCTTATTTTATTTATTTTATTTTAATATCCATTTTTTTAGTATAAGCAACATCCCGTGCATCGCATGGGTGTTACACTAGGAAAGAGTACATTTTATTTTAATTATTTTAATAATTATTATTTACAAATAAAAAATACTCATATTCTCATATTCGTTTACTTATTTAAGGAATTATTTATTTGATTTAAAATATAATATTTTAAATATTAAATATTAATTAATTAAAAATCTTGACCACGCCGTGCATCGCACGGGGGTGTTACTAGTATATACTCCCTCCGTTCCAGCCCACTTAGGAAATTTTGAAATGGCACGGGAATTAAGGAATATTATTATACTATTAGGAGAGAGAATGAGTGAAAAAAGTGTTGTGAGTGTGAAAAATTAAATAGGAGAGAGAATGAGTGGAGGGAATAGTAATTATAATGGTGTTGTGAGTATTAAAATAATGTAGGAGAGAGAATGAGTGGAGAGAATAGTGATTTAAGGTTTTCATTTTGGGAATTCTTAAGTGAAGTGGGACGCCCAAAATGAAAAGTTTTCTTAAGTGAGGTGAGACGGAGGGAGTATATATATATATATCATTCATTCATATATATATATATATATATATATATATATATATATATATATATATATATATATATATATATATATATATATATATATACTTATATGAATGAATGAGATGAATAGTAATATATACTCCCTCTGTTCCATAATAATATCGAAAAATTTCTCTTTTGGGCGTTCCACAATAATCAATAATTTTTCAAAATGAAAATGGGACCCACTTCTCTCTACTCACAACACTTTTTAAATTTACTATTCTCTCCACTCATTCTCTCTCCTATTTTACTTTTACACTCACAACACATTACCTTTATCACTTTTTACCTTATATATATATATATATATATATATATATATATATATATATATATATATATATATATATTACTTCAACGAGAATCATGAAAACCAACTACAACCATTGTATAAGACACAAATCAAGAGTTTATATTAGAAACTACTTGAATAAAAGCGCTGACATTTTTGCAATTAATAGTGATGACGCATGAATACGTTCAGGCTCAGCTCTGGGTCCAGCTAATGATTTGGGCTGACTTCGGATCTGCACAACACAAGAAATACACCGTGAACTGCGCCGGGGCTTGTCCAGCAAGGCCCTCCGGCGTGAGAATCAGCGTTTGGACCGGAGAAAGGTGATATGAAAATGGTGGGTGTGTGTATACGTGAATATGTAAAGTTGCATTACCTTAGCACATGATACTGCTCTCATATTTATAGTGGATAAAATGGAACTAGGGTTTCCATCTGAACCGTTGGATTGGATAATTGTCAACCGTTGGATTAGCTTTGTTCCCTATGCATACATGTGGCGTGTTGGGATTGCTCCGCTTAAGTAAGGACACAGATGTGTCTGACACGGATAATTTGTTTGTCCCATAATGGAAAGTCAACCTGTATACTTTTGGCGCTACTACTGGTTCTATGATTGCACGTACAGAATGGCCCAGTGGTAGGTCTGACTTTATTCCAAAATAGCCTATTGAGCAAGCTTATTGAGGAAGCTAACCGAAGGGACGACCTGGAGTTGTATGTCCAGTAAGATCGTCGCCTTAATAGACGAATCGACTAGCGAGTGGACGAGTGAGTCGCCTCGTTCTCCAGGTGAGTTAAGTCGCTTAATGTCGACGACGGTCATTCTCCGTTAGACGGACTGAACCGTGTGGTTAGAAGGCTCATCGTTAGATAGGCTAGGCCTCTCGGTGGCGACGACCGCCATCTATTGTATGACGGGCCATGATCCAAACCTTGATGGGCCTCATAAGTCTTGATCTCAGTGGGCTTGCCGGGCCCATATCTCGTAGGGACGAATTGGGCCTGGCCTATCACGGAATATTTCGTTCAAATAGGATAGACGAGTACAAAGCTGTAGAATGTCATTTGACCTTACAAATTCAAAACTGCAACATTATCATTCAAATTTATCTCAAATTTCAAAATTAAATATCTCTATCTATAAGTCAAAAAAAATTATGAGAATACTGTTTTTCTCTTTTCGACGATGCAAATCGAACTACATCAATAAAGATAGGGTTTTGAAAAAAAAATGTTGAACAGCGATGAATTTTTTAAAAATACACTTGGATTCAATAGCTAATTAGCTACTTAATCCACAGATATTTTTGAACATTACACTTGAATTCATTAGCTTGTTAGTTACTGAATCTATGTGTATTTTTTAACATTTCACTTGAATTTAGTAGCTACTTAGCTACTGAATCGATATATATTTTGAACATTACACATGTATTCAGTAGCTATTTAGCTACTGAATCCATGAGTATTTTTTTAACATTGCATATGGATTTAGTAGCTAGTTAGCTACTAAATCCAGATGTATTTTTTAACATTGCACCTGGATTCAGTGGCTATTTAGCTATTGAATACATATGTAATTTAAACATTGCATTCAGTAACTAGTTAACTACTTAATATATGTATATTTTGAACATTGCACATTGATTTAGTAGCTAGTTAGCTACTGAATTCATGGGTATTTTTGAACATTTCACTTTGATTCAGTAGCTGCTTAGCTACTGTATCCATGCGTACTTGGATTCAGTGAGTAGTTAGCTACTGAATTCATGAGTATTTTTGAACATTCCATTTGGATTCAGTATTTTGAACATTGCATTTGTATTAGTAGCTACTTATCTACTGAATACATGTGTATTTTTAACATTGCATTCAGTAACTAGTTAATCAATGAATTCATATATATTTTGAACATTACACTTGGATTCAGTAGCTAATTAGCTACTGAATCCATGTGTATTTTGATCATTACACATGTATTCGGTAGCTACTTAGTTACTGAATATATATGTATTTTTTATGAATCAAAGTGCAATGGATTCAGTAGCTACTTAGCTATTGAATCCATATGTATATTGATTTTTGCGCATGAATTCAGTAGCTACTTAGCTACTGAATCCAACTGTATTTTGAGAATTTCATTATTGTTCAACATTTTTTTTCAAAAACCTATCTTTAGGTATGTAGTTTGATTCGCCTCGTCGAGAAGAGAAAAATAGTGTTCTCGAAAAAAAATCGACTTATAGATTTTGAGATATTTAATTTTCAAATTTAAGAAAATTTTGGATAATTACGTGACAAATTTTGAAAAATGATGGTCAAATGACATTCACAAAAACTACATAAATGGCACCGTTTTTTTATAAAAGTACATTTAATCTAAACAATTAATTTATCTTAATCCAATGATTATAGCCCAAGCAAAAACTATACAATAGTTCACTTTGGGTTCTTCATTTACAAATTCAGTTCATGTTTTTGTGTAATTTCTGATTATTGTTCTTGATTTGGTTTTCTATTTCTTGATTTAGTTTTTTTTTCTAGAACTAATGATAATATTTAATTGTTATATGTTTTGTTTCTGTAAAATAATACTCCCTCCGTCCCACCGATCTTAAAAAAAATTTCCATTTTGGGCGTCCCACCAATCTTAAGAATTCCCAAAATGGAAAGTTTTTATCACTATTCCCTCCACTCATTCTCTCTCCTACATTATTTTAATACTCACAACACCATTATAATTTACTATTTCCTCCACTCATTCTCTCTCCTATTTTACTATTACACTCACAACATTTATTATTTCCTTAATCCCCGTGCCATTTGAAAATTTCCTAAGACCGGCGGGACGGAGGGAGTATAATATAATGTAATTTGTAAAAGCGACGGAATTGGATCGAATCCGGACCATTGGAATCGAACCAATGGGACCGATACTATAATTTATTGGTCTTGGCCTGATCCTAAATTTATATTGAATCAAAGAATTGGTCCGCACTTGATTTTTTTGAAATTTTGACAAAAATCATAACAATCCGGACCGTGAACACTCCTATCTCAAAGGTTGAACCATTGCCATCTAGAAGGTAGGGATAAACTATGTGATAGACATAGTTTACGTTGAAGAGATGGGCGAAGATGATGAAAATTATTGATGAAGGTGACTTTGGCTTTCGGAATTAGACATGCTTCCAAATCTGGACACTCTCACCTTAATCTTCTTCTCTTTCACAAAGCATGATGTCAATCAGGAGGAATAAAGAGGAGGGAGAGGCGGTGTTCGGTTCACCAGTGGTGTGGGTCGATGCCAGAGAGAGAGCGTGATGGATTGTGCAGAGAGAGAGAGGGGAAGTTGCAAATGGGGAAAGGGTAACTAGATTGTGTTCTACTTCCTCTGTCACACCAAGAGCTTCACCATTTTTCCTTAGTACAAGAATTAAGGAAAATGATGAATATGGAAAGGGTTGTGAGAGGGAACAAGTGAGTGGATATGAAAAGTGAGACACACAATTTGAATGCGTGAGAGTAAAAGGTGAGTGGGATTGACAAGTAGGGTGCATAATTTAAGTGTATGAGAGGGAAAAATGAGTGGAGTTGACAAGTGGGTCTCACATTTTTTACCATTTAGGAAAGATGAAGCATGTAATGTGACACCCTTTTGGGTAACATGTGAAGCTTAAACTGGAACGGAGGGAGTATGTTAATAGGGTTTGGACGGGGAAGGGTAATTTCGGGCTTACTTATTTCATTAAAAATAAACGAGGGCCATATAGGAATAAATAATCCTTTAGTAGATCTAAGGGATAAATAAATATGGCTGTCTTCTTCAAGGGTGGTATTAGATTTGACGAACCTTTGGGGAATTAATCCTAAAATATCCTACTTCAACAGCAGAAGTGGCGCCACTCTATCCATTTCCGCTCCGTCGAAAATGCTGTCTACTCCACCACAACACCACCGTCTCTCCGTCATCTTCCACCTCCAAGACCACCGTTATCCCACCTCCTCCACTACCCTCCACCTCTCCAAACGCTCTCACCTACCCTCCTCCTCCCACCACCACCACCACTACCGTGAAACTCATCAAACCCCAGAACCCACTCCACCAAACGAAGACCAAATTCTCCGCAAACACAATGCCAAATCCTTAGCCCTACTCCAAAATCTCACCCTACACCAAGACCCACAATCCAAAAATGACGAAAAGCTCTTGCAATTATCAATGGCAAGAACTCGAACCCCTCAATTTCCAGGCTCCATCTACGCACAATCCTCAGGTGATATTGACGTAATCACCTCTTTGCCGCCTCTCAAGACACTGTTCGATGAGAATGATCAAGACTATGAGATGTTAATGAAGGCGGTTGAGATACGGCGGAGCGTCACTACGGAGATTTTCATGGAAGTTATGAGGAAAAGGGGCAAGTTTGGGATTACTTATTCCACCAATTTGGCTTCTAGGTTGCCTGAGTTTATCGATTTTGTTATGATTCAAGCTGCTTCAATGAAGCAATTGCCTGAGTTTTCCAATTCGTCTTTTAATGTTCGTGCCCAGAGTTACTTGGATAGCTCCAACGTTGTTCCTCTAGTCAGGTAAAACCATGTTTCTTCTTCTTCATTTTTCTTTTGTTTTTTCAAATATGTCGGGGTGACATGACAACAAACTTTATTATGATTATTCCTGAAAATGATGACAGTTAAAAATAAACGAATATAAGTATCAATCGAACATGTTGCAGAAATGGTACTAATGCATAATCCCTCGCTAGTAGGATTCCATTTCAAAACCAACATTGCACGGATTGGTTTGCTATAGATACGCTTAACTAAGCTTTCTAAATTCGAATCATGATGTAAATTTTTTAAAATTGTTTTTTTTTTTTTTACAAAAAATGGGATGTGGAATGTTAGAAAGTATGAATCTTCGATTGGATCTGAAGGAGTACTAGTTAGCCTGGATTGGTCTATCTAATTCTGACCCATTGTGTTAATATGTGATTGTGTATGGACCAAAGTAGTACATGTGGAGCTAGCTCACACATTGGTTGAGAGCTGGAAATATGGTATGCTTAGTGGCCATAAGTTTCTATTTAGACCAAATCCCAAAGGCACCAGTGTGTGGTTTTCTCTACACAAAGTCTCTCTTTTGAGGCACTTGAACATAATTTGTATAAATATGCACATACCACAGGCAGAATGCCCGAGGGTTGTAAAATATAGAGTGGAAACGTAATATGTTCTTGATTTGTGATCATGGAATTCTATAGGTGGTTGAAGCACAATGGATTGTCATATCCACAAATAGGAAAGCTAATCTGCATGGCAAGAGGAAATTTTGAAGCCATTAGGACTATGACTGAATGGCTAAAGACAGTTCATGTGGAGGGGAAATTTATTGGTGTTGCATTACTTAGAGCAGGGAAAAACATTTTGGAACGCAGCACGGAAGAAATGGATGAGATTGTTTGGTATTTAGAGAGAAATGGAGTTAGGAAGGATTGGACAGGTTTTGTCTTTGGCAGGTGTCCAGAATTACTGTCCTTTAGCTTGGAGGAGCTGAAGATTCGCTGTGATTTCTACTTTGACTTGGGTATGAATGTGAAGGATTTTGGAACAATGGTTTTCGATTTTCCCAAAGTACTTGGATTCTTTTCGCTAGAAGAAATGAAGCAAAAGGTACTAGTCAGTTTACTTGCAACATGGTCTCATTGCCCTGTAAATTGTCTTGGTAGCTGTTACTTCCTCCGTCCCCTAATATATGTCGCGCTTAACTTGTCAACGTTGAATGTGCTCTATTTGTTTGTACATCACTACTATGATGGTAAAATTTCACTAAGACCGTTTCCGTATTAAGAAAGGTCACATTTATTTTGGGACGGATGAAAAAGATAAGTGCGACATTTATTATGGGACGGAGGGAGTACTTTTATATGTGGTTTCTTGATTTGTAAGCCTGAGGAACTCAGAATGAGAGCTGTCCTATTGAGTCTTGCAGGTTGATTATCTACAGGAGTTTGGCATCAGCAGGGAGGATGTTGGGAGATTACTAGCATTCAAGCCTCAATTGATGGGCTGCAGCATTGAAGAAAGATGGAAGCCTCTTATTAAGTACCTTTACTACCTCAGAATTTCCCGAGATGGTATGAGGAGAATTCTTATGTTAAAACCAATGGTTTTTTGTGTTGATATGGAGAGCAATATTGTTCAAAAGGTACGATTTGCTGCTTATACCATGTTTCAGCTGATTGATTTTATATTATTACGTAGTTTGATTTTTTATTGGTAATTAAGCATTGCATTTACGCCAAAACTATAAAGACTAGGTGTACAAAATTATTTAGTGGTGATATTTTCTTTTCCTTTGTGAAGGTACAATTTCTACGCGACATAGGTGTTCAAGGCAATGCAGTTGGCAATATGCTAGTCAAGTTTCCTTCATTTCTAACCTACAGCCTCACAAAGAAAATACGCCCAGTGGTCTGTGCTTCACCTTATTTCGTTAATATCTACTCAACATTATGAACTTAGTATTGCAAGAAAATCTAATTACCCACCGTTTCTAGCTTAAACAATTAAAATAAAATACTTGAATATTGAAATTTCTGCAGATTATATTCTTGTTAACAAAAGCTGGAGTATCAAAAAGGGATATAGGGAAGGTGATAGCGTCAGCACCGGAGCTATTGGGATGTAGCATATCAAAGAAACTAGAACCCAATGTGAAATATTTCTTGTCGCTTGGCATAAAGCTTCAAGTGTTGGGAGAGATGATTGCTGATTTTCCTATGCTATTACGGTACAACGCAGATATACTTCGCCCCAAATACCGGTATCTACGGAGAATGATGGTCCGGCCTCTAGACGATCTCATAGAGTTTCCACGGTATTCACTTCATCCAGAACTTCGTTCTTCTATATTCTTGTCAATTTTTTTAGTGTTGTAGGAAAACAATGGTAAGGTCTCATGGGAGGATCCAGTTTAGCTTTTAGACAAGTTACCATACTCCCTCTGTCCTAGAATAAATGACGTAGTTGACTTGTCAACGTTTTTGAAGGAAGGTGTTTTACTAACTTGTGCAATGATAGAATTGCACCAAGTTACTTTTCTTATTTGAAAATGCGACATTTATTTTGGGACGAACCAAAAATGGAAAGTGCGACATTCGTTGTGGGACAGAGGGAGTACGTTATGTTCAGTGGCTTCGGATGGGGGTCACTCGACCCCTTTTACTTTTGGGAAATGTCATTTTAGTACCTTCAAAAACTTAAAAGGTACAACAAAAAACTATTGTTGACAAATTTACCCCCATTATGCCAATAATATGAAAAGTATAAATTTTATTCCGTCAGCAATCCTGACCACTTTGAAAATCATCTGGCTTCACCACTGATTAGATTACACATTTAGATGCTGAGAATAAAGGTCTGACATGCAGGTTCTTTAGCTATTCTCTTGAAGATCGTATAGTTCCACGGCACAAGATTCTTGTGGAAAATCGCGTAAATTTTAAGCTTCGTTACATACTGTCATGTACAGATGAAGAATTTAGGAAGAGAGTTGAGGATGCAGTTCAAAGGCGCAAGAGATATGAATTTCGTATTGGTCATTCCTTAGAGGACAAAGTAGATGATTATGACCATTGTACATAACCAAAGACTTCAAATGTAACCATTGTATAAATAGTCTCATTATAAATGTGACATATTGATAACGGTCGTTATATATTTAACTGCTTGGCATCCAAATGTTTTGCACTTGTAACTACATTTTCTTGAATGTTAAGCTTCATGTACTCCCTCCGTCCCTAAATGTTTGTCCCATTTCCCCTTTTCCTTTGTCCCAAAAAGTTAGTCTCATTTCCAAAATTAAAGCTTCAAAATCACTAAATTTTCAAAACTTGTAACATTTAGGAACGGAGTATTACATAACGGCGGTGTATATTATCAATAATTTTCAAAGCGTTCGTAAAAATAATCAAAATTAAAGCTTCAAAATCACTAAATTAAAATGTTTGAAAAGTCAAATGGGACAAACATTTAGGGACGGAGGGAGTATTCAGTAACAACCCGAGACGGGAAATGATAGTTCCACATTCAATCTCAAGAAGCCTTTTTTCAGAAGAAATCTAATGCTGAAAAGTCATTAATTGTTGGATAAATTTATAGAAATTACAAAAAGAAATATTCATGGAGGACCATGTCATGTAATCTTTCACATATTCAAGACAAATTTTTCTGCAAACTGATAGTTAAATTTTCAATACCAAAACAAGGCAACAAATACACTGAAGTTGACCAAATTGCCTATAAGAAAAAACTTAAGAAGCCGTCTTTTGCTGGGGAGAGGCAGCACTTGAGTTTGCGTAGATAGGGTGAAGAACATGGCCTTCCTTAGGCTCGACATGGACCCACTTGCGTCCACTCAGCTTGTGATGTTCAAACTTGACACTGCCTTCTTTCAAAGCGTAAAGGGTGTGGTCTTTCCCCATTCCAACATAATCTCCTGGATGAAAGCGAGTTCCCCGTTGGCGGACAATAATATTTCCCGGTATCACTCTCTGTATCATGAGCAAGAGTATTTACCAATGAGAAACAAAAGATTCAGTAATAGACTATTAATCTAGGTGGCACAATTCAAATGGTGCAGGACCCATGTTTCATCCTTCACAAAAACTGAAGATTAATATAGCCATTTCATTTTTAAAAAGAGTTTTATTAAATACTCCCCCCGTTCCAAAATAATCTTCCCACTTTTTTTCTTTTTTTTGTCGCTAACACAAAAGTAGTTTGAGCAATAATTTTAGGTTGATTTTATTATCCTAATGAAAATTTAAAACTTGTTATAGATGCCCCATTATAAATACTATCAATAACAATTTCTAGATGTTCATTCGGATCATTAAATCAACTTAAAATTATTGCTCAAATAACCTTCGCGTTAACGACCAAAAAAGTAGGAAGATTATTTCGGGACAGAGGGAGTATATGTTACTCTTCATTTGGAACAGCCTAATAAAGAATAATCACATCTTCTATTGGGGCTAAGGGGACATATATTTGTCATTGGTAATTTCCCTACCATGTTAGAGAATTGGAAACAAGAAAACAATGCAATTACCTCTCCACCGAACTTCTTCACACCAAGATTCTTGGGTTTTGAATCACGCCCATTTTTTGTGGATCCTGCTGTCTTTTTGGTAGC
Organism: Adenophora triphylla var. japonica; assembly: GCA_022495995.1. NCBI lineage: Eukaryota > Viridiplantae > Streptophyta > Magnoliopsida > Asterales > Campanulaceae > Adenophora > Adenophora triphylla. The sequence goes on from JAFEMH010005800.1 coordinate 82,378, forward strand.
CCAACGTCTGAAAATCAAGCTCAATCCTTCACCAGACACATCTAGATTAAAGTAAAATGAAAACCTCATCAGACCAAGAAAACAAAAGTCTTTGCCGAATACGAACAACTTATCTTCTCATTTGTTTTAAAGGATAGCCATACCACTTGCAGTACTGTACACAGGAGCACTGCTAACCAACTCTCTGAGAGTCAATCTTCTACACAGTGATGTTGCGAAATTCATGTGTTTTTTTTTTCCGAATGATGGACCTGACAAAAAAGCATTTAAATTAAGTTGATGTAAATCAGCCATAATATGTATCAATCAAGTTGTTTATGTAATAGCTCTAATTATGATTAGAAGTAGTTCAATAAAAAAAAAAAAATAAGAATATAATTACAGTACTATATGCCAAGACAGCTGATTCTAGCAAGGAAAGTCATTATTGTTAAGAGGACAATTCCAACAATTGAAACTTTGGACCTAAATTACACTAAAGAGATAATGGTGCCATGCTAGAACAATGCAGAAGCCCCGAGAGAAACGGTGTAAAAACTCTACAAAGTAAATGTCATAAAACTGTAAGGGAAACTTCAACCATACCTGTTGGAAATGGATAACGGAAAGTTAAGTTTAACTTAACGTTGATCTAGTTTCTAACGGAAGTTCGTTATGTGTTAACGGAACTAGTTACAAATGGTAATCTACATTTGTTGTAGATTATATATAACTCATTTAATGTCTCAAAACCATTTCCGTGTGAATGAGAAATTAATGACAAATGATTTGTAACTTAAATATTGGGTCAAAGTGTGTTTTGGGTTGGTCCCAAAATTGGTGTGGACTTGTTGTGGCTAAAGGGCTGACGAGCAGGCTGAAGAAGCTTCTGCACGGCCGTGCAAGTGTCTAGGACACGGCCGTGCACCGTGCCTTGCCTTGCCACTCGACCGTGCAGTTCATTGGACACGGCCGTGCAAGTGCTGTTATACCCGAAAAGTTGTGACTTTTCAAGGGAAAAGCCACCAAACCCTTTGACTCTCTTTATATACTTCCTCTCCGAATTTCAATTTACATACACAGTCATTCTGAGCCTTTTACCCTCTAGAGAGATAGATTAACATACCCAAATCATTGCATATTGTTGCATTCAATCTTTCAAGTCCAAAAGTTCTAAAACCTTGTGTTGTTCGTTAGATTAGTTATATTGGAGTGCTCCTTATAACTAATAGTAAGTCGTTTTATCTTACTAGAGTTTTGTCATACAACCGTAAGCACCAGTGCGGGACAAATAACTCTTACGGAGATTGTATTAAATACAAGACTCGACTTGAATTAGTTTGTTTTTCAATCTCCGTTACTTTTGCTGTCAGTTTTTATGTTAAGTCTTAAAGAAGCCATACACAAGTTCCAACAATCGTAAGAGTTATTTGACGCTTCTTCAAGATCATCAAGATGGCAAACGAGAAAGACACCACTTCATCTAGTCAAGGGAATGTGACGCCTCCATCGCAAGGAGATACTACATTCAACAATGTTGCTCCCGCTCCTACAACTCATCACATCGGTCGTGGTGAGAAACCCGCGAAATTCACCGGTGTGGATTTCAAGAGATGGCAACAGAAGATGCTCTTCTACTTGACCACCCTCAGCTTGCACCGCTTCTTAAAGGAAGATCCTCCGGCGGTAGAAAAAAGTGATCCAGGACCCCCGAGCGCAAATGGCGAAGGAGGCTTGGTCTCACGGTAATTTTCTTTGTAAGAATTATATCTTAAATGGACTTGACGATGCACTATACAATGTGTATAGTACAAGCCGAGTTAGCCAAGCGTTGTGGGACACCTTGGAAAGGAAGTACAAGATCGAGGATGCGGGTCGAAAAGAAATTTGTCGTCGGTAAGTATCTTGACTTTATGATGGTCGATTCCAAATCGGTAACAACTCAAGTAGATGAATTCCAAATCATTCTACATGGGCGATCTTGGGGATGATCATGAATGATCCATTTAAGGTGGCTTCTATCATTGAAAAGTTGCCTCCTTCGTGGAAGGACTTGAGAACTATCTCGGCATAAACGCAAGGAGATGTCCTTAGAAGACATTGTTGTTCGTCTTCAAATAGAAGAGAACAATAGAATGAATGAGGCCAAAGTTGCTAAAGGCAAGATGGAGGCTAAGGTCAATCTCGCCGAGGCTAGCACGAGTGGCACAAAGAGAAAGCATTCAAACCGCCGGAATGCTAAGAAAGTGAAGAAGAAGACCTCTAAGAAGTTTAAGGGGTCTTAGCTATAATTGTGGCAAACCGGGCCACTTGTCGAGGATTGTCGTCTCTCGAAGAAAGAGGCGAACAATGTTGACCACATGGACTAGACTTTGCGGCGGTTGTCTTTGAAGCCAACGTTGCAATTTGGAGGAGAACCACTAAATCATGGTGGATAGATCACAGGTGCTACCCGCCATATTTGTGAGTAACAAGGAAAGTTTCTCCTCCTATACTCCCATCTCCTAAGAAAGCTTTACATGGGAAATTCTGCGACCTCCGATGTTCAAGGCATTGGAAACGTGATTTTGAAGATGACTTAGGAAAAGAAGTAACCTTGTTGGATGTCTTTGCATGTTCCGGACATCCGTAAAAATTTGGTATCCGGCGCTTTGCTTAGTAAGGCCGGTTTTAGACTAGTATTCGAATCCGACAAATTTGTACTAACCAAGGATGGTTTGTTTCTTGGAAGGGGTTACCTCGAGGAGGGCCTTTTTAAATTGAATGTAATGACCGTGATCCGCCAAAGTGCGATGAATAAAAGTTGTGTTTCTTACGTTTATTTGTCGGAAAGTTCTAATTTATGGCATGATAGATTAGGACATGTAAACCTCGACACCATTAAGAAATTAGCGAGACAAGATTTAATCCAAATGACTAAATCCGACTCGACTAATAGTCGAAGTTTGTGTTGAGGCAAAAATGACAAAATCGCCATTTAATGCCATACAAAGAGACACAACTCCTCTCGAGTTAATTCACACCGACATATGTGATTTAAAACTAGTGCAAACTCGAGGAGGTAAAAAGTACTTCATTACATTTATAGATGATTGCACTAAGTATTGCTATGTCTATCTCTTAAGAAGTAAGGATGAAGCCTTCGGGGCTTTTGAGACTTATAAGAAAGAAGTTGAGAATCAACTTAACTTGAAAATTAAGAAAATTAGAAGCGATAGAGGTGGAGAATATGAAGCACCGTTTGAAGGATTATGTTGGGAATCCGGCATAATTCATCAAACAACGGCTCCATATACCCTCAATCTAATGGAGTTGCTGAACGCAAAAACCGTACTCTCAAAGAGATGATGAACGCGCTTTTGATAAGTTCAGGCTTACCCGACAACTTGTGGGGGGAAGCAATACTCACTTCTAATTATGTTCTTAATAAAATACCCAAGAAAGGTATTGATAAAACGCCCTATGAATTATGGCATAATCGTAGGCCATGTTTTAAATACCTTAAAGTGTGGGGGTGTTTGGCCAAGGTTGAAGTACTGGCCGAAACAAGTCAAGATTGGTCCAAAGACCATCGACCGTATCTTTATTGGATATGCCACATAATAGTAGTGCCTACCGTTTCATAGTGCCAAATCGGACATTCCCGATATGCATGTAGGAACTACTATAGAATCGAATGCGGTATTCTTTGAAAACATTTTTCCGGTTAAGGACAGGAAAGATGTAGGTTCTAGTAAGAGAACATATGAGTCTACAACCGGTCCTTCTCAAATAGAAGATGAAGAACCGAGACGTAGCAAAAGGACAAGAGTGGAAAAGTCTTTTGGTCCCGATTTTCTATCTTACATGTTAGAAAACGAACCAAAGAATCAAGTTAAAGAAGCTTTATCCGGTCCGTATAGTTCGTTACGGAAAGAAGCTATTAACAACGAAATTAAATCCATAATGCTCAACAACACTTGGGAATTAGTTGATCTCCTCCGGGTTGCGAAACCGTTAGGTTCGCAAATGGATCCTTAAAAGGAAGTATAAGGCGGATGGATCAATCGATAAGTACAAAGCTAGGCTAGTTGCAAGGCTTTAGACGAAAGAGGGATATGATTTCTTTGATACATACTCCCTCGTCACAAGGATCACATCAATTCGTGTTCTCATAGCTATTGCAAAGGTGCATAATCTTGAGATACACCAAATGGATGTGAAGACTTTCCTAAATGGAGAACTTGATGAAGAAATTTACATGGAACAACCCGAAGGGTTGCATGGTTCCCGGTAAAGAAAGGAAGGTGTGTAAACTCGTAAAGTCCTTGTATGGACTAAAACAAGCACCTAAACAATGGCGTGAGAAGTTCGATAGAACCGTGTTATCGAATGGATTCAAGATCAATGAATGTGACAAGCGTGTCTACATTAAAGGAACATCCGAATCATTCGTTATCGTTTGTCTTTATGTAGACGACATGCTCATAATGGGAAGTAATCATGATTTGATCATGAATACCAAAGGCATGTTAAAGAAGAACTTTGGCATGAAAGACATGGGGTTAGGCGATGTAATATTAGGGATAAAGATCTCTAGAACATCGAAGGATTAGTTCTTTCACAATCCCATTACCTAGAGAATGTTCTTCGGAAATTCAATGTCTTTGATGACCCTCCCTTAAGACACTGTAGACTTGGCTCTACATTTAGCCAAGAACAAAGGGGAACCAGCTTTCAACCGGAATATGCAAGAATAATTGGCGATCGATGTACTTAACGAATTGTACTCGTCCGCACATTGCATATTCAAGAAGCAAACTAAGTAGATTCACAAGCAATCCTAGTACCGATCATCGGAAAGCACTAATGAGAGTACTAAGATATTTAAAGTATACATTAAACCATGGGATACTTTACAATAAATATCCAAAGAAGTATTAGAAGGATACCGCGATGCCAATGGATATCGGACACGAAAGACTCTAAGTCCACAAGTGGATATGTATTCACATAGGTGGAGGAGCGGTCATGGAAATCCTCCAAACAAACATGTATAGCCGTATCCACGATGGAATCGAGTTTATAGCTTTGGATAAAGCCGGGGAAGAAGCGAGAATGGCTTAAGAACTTCCCGGAGGATATTCCTTGTTGGAGCGAGCACATGCTACTTTGCATCTAATCCGTTGTGATAGTCAATCAAAGAATTGGAAGGGCACGAGAATAGTATGTACAATGGTAAGTCTAGACATATTCGTCGTAGACACAATACCATTAGACAGTTGATCAAGAATGGCGTTATCACCATTGATTATGTAAAATCACGTGATAACTTAGCGGATCCATTTACCAAAGGTATAAATAGAGATCAACTCGTATAAACTGTTAAGGGAATGGGTTTAAAACCCACAACAAAAGAACTTATAGCGGACACTCAACCTTGAGAAATGGAGATCCCGGCCCTTGGTTCAATGAGACAACCAAGTTATAAGTTCTAGTAGAGTTACTTGGAAACAACAACTCGGTTTATTAACCTGGAGATGTTGAATACTCATTCCCGGAACATCCAAGTACAAGCACACGCAAAGTGGTAAGGATAAGTTGAGAAAACTTTTAATGATTTCTATACCTTCGGGTGGAGTAGTGCATTGATACTCCTTATAGTGAGAATCACCTATATAAGCGAGAGGTAATTAGGCCGCCTCTAAATGAACGCTTATGAATGAGATACGGTCCAGTGGCCAAAATGGACAAAACGTGAGAACAACAATTGTTAGAGCCAAGTTATTATGTGAGTATTATTGTCTTGGTATACACCCGACACACCGGTTCAAAGTGACTCGCTACCAAATGACTAGTATATCCGATAATATTTCACTAGGGAAGATTCAAGGCCACAAGCTATCTATCCCGATGTAATAATAGTTCGCCGAACTTTGGACGAATTTGCATACATGCATTAATTGTCATTCATGTGGGGGATTGTTGGAAATGGATAACGGAAAGTTAAGTTTAACTTAACGTTGATCTAGTTTCTAACGGAAGTTCGTTATGTGTTAACGGAACTGAGTTACAAATGGTAATCTACATTTGTTGTAGATTATATATAACTCATTTAATGTCTCAAAACCATTTTCGTGTGAATGAGAAATTAATGACAAATGATTTGTAACTTAAATATTGGGTCAAAGTGTGTTTTGGGTTGGTCCCAAAATTGGTGTGGACTTGTTGTGGCTAAAGGGCTGACGAGGTGAAGAAGCTTCTGCACGGCCGTTGCAGTCAGGACACGGCCGTGCACCGTGCCTTGCCTTGCCGCTCGACCGTGCGGTTCATTGGACACGGCCGCGCAAGTGCCGTTATACAAAAGTTGTGACTTTTCAAGGGAAAAGCCACCAAACCCTTTGACTCTCTTTATATACTTCCCCTCCGAATTTCAATTTACATACACAGTCATTCTGAGCCTTTTACCCTCTAGAGAGATAGATTAACATACCCAAATCATTGCATATTGTTGCATTCAATCTTTCAAGTCCAAAAGTTCTAAAACCTTGTGTTGTTCGTTAGATTAGTTATATTGGAGTGCTCCTTATAACTAATAGTAAGTCGTTTTATCTTACTAGAGTTTTGTCATACAACCGTAAGCACCAGTGCGGGACAAATAACTCTTACGGAGATTGTATTAAATACAAGACTCGACTTGAATTAGTTTGTTTTTCAATCTCCGTTACTTTTGCTGTCAGTTTTTCTGTTAAGTCTTAAAGAAGCCATACACAAGTTCCAACAATACCAACATAGCTGCTACACATATTGTTACAGGAATACCAGGTCGAGGGATTGCAGATTGAACATAAAAGTTCAATTTTCTCTCGACTCACGCTATTCTAAATTTACTCTTCACTAGAACCCCTACCATTATTCAAACACTATTTGTAGAGGACAAAGATTTCAGAGTAGAGTTAATCTAAAATCTGACTTTCAAGCTGTCGCTTCAAACAATAATTCACCTACGGAGACATGATTTTCTTTCTTCTTGCACCCTACACCTGTCACTCCTATAAAACTTTCGAGGTAAGCAATCTCTCTGAGGTAAGACGGTGGTGCTTTTATGCAGTGATGTAAGAGTATCACCACGTCAAATTGTGGCTGAAAGATTTCATTTGTAAGAATGCTTTGGGGTGCTTTCTTGTCCCTTTCGCGTTATACACATGGCAATTCCCTAATGGCTGCACAAATCGCCCCAAACAGAGTCATAACTCATGATTCTGCACCTTCTGATAAACCTGAACAAGATATACAGATCTCATCCACCCTTTTTCATTACTAATGGAATATTAGCTTGTTGTTCCTTGTCTGGAGTGGATTCGAACCACTTGCACAAGGATTTTCAATCCTTTCCTCTAACCAGCTGAGCTATGGAACAATAGGTATCTCCCCTACAAGCAATTCACGACGCCAATCTTCCTTGATCTGCGACTTCTATGATCTTCGGGTAGTCAAGCCTTCTTTTTCTTGCTTCGATTTAATCGGGTTCTATGGATCTATATCTCATTTTAAAGAGATACGGGTCTCTACAATCTTGGCTTCAATGAACAAGAGCAGGGCGAATAAGGAAAAATCCTATTAAAGCAAAGATACTTCTCTATGATACCTTGTCCATCCTTGAAGTGAAGATGAGGACTTTGCTCAAAAATAAATGAAATGGGAAGTAAGAATAGAGAAAGAAGAGGTGGGGAAGTCAGAAAGGAATGCCTATCTCTGGAGACGACGGACAAGTCTCCCAAGGTATTGAATCTAGACTCAATCACTATTTGACTAATCAGATTAACTACAAACAACAAATTATCACAAATAGCTCCTCCCTTAGCTAAAATAAATACTCCCTCCGCCCCATAATAATAATGATAGTCTCATTTTGAATATTCACACATTTTAACAACCTAATTTCATTTCCATCATTGGCCTTAATGAGGCTTAATAAGTGCTCCATTACACCTTTTTTTTCCTTGGTTGTCTCTCATCCTCTCCCATCTCCCTCTTCTCCTTGGTTGGCAATTTCGGAAGTTCAATTATTTTAACCAAACAATTTTAGAAATGAAATTTTTTTGGGACAGACAAAAATGTCAAATGAGAACATCTTTATGAGACGGAGAGTGTGAATTAATGAATCTCCAGAGTCAATTTCAAACGTTGAGTTCTAATTCCTGCGACGAATATGACCCCAAATAATAATCTAATCATGTGGAGTATATGTTTATGCACAAGGCAAAACCCTAACTGAAAAGACAAAAACTTGGGTGAGAACATGAAAACCCGTCTCATCCATGAGACGGGTCGGATCCTGACCCATCACCCGCCCAACAAAGCCAACCCACGCCTCCGCCCAAGCTAAGATACGCTGGCTACGCCCTGCCGGAATGGGCGGTCGCCCAAGCTGGAATCAGCCCACATTTGCCTTAAGCCCAATCCTTCAGCCAACATAAAGTAATAGTTTGTATACATTAAAGTAATAGTTTGTATACATTAAAATAATAGTTTGTATACATTAAAGTAATACATATATACAGAAAAGTAATAATGTTTTTTCCTATGTTTTCTTCGTTTGGCAAAAGTAATACTTATTATAACTAAAATGTAACAAACGTGTTATTTATATATAATAGTATTTGTACATAATTGTAACACATATGTATAGGTATATATGTTTTCATGTAAAAGTATTACATTATCTATAGAAATATGTTACAATTTCATCTATCAAAGTGTTACATTTACTTGTATAAACTATTACATTCATATACATGAGTTAGGGAAAAACTATTACTTAAAGTAATACATAGAAAACTTAGGGAAAAACACTATTACTTTTCTGTATATATGTATTACTTTAATGTATACAAACTATTACTTTAATGTATACAAACTATTACTTTAAGAGAGGTAGCTATTACTTTTTCTCGTAAAAAATAATATAAAAAAAAAAAAAAAAAAAATTGGCCTATAAAAGGCTGCCACGTGGCGGGTCATGCCCCATGGGTCATGGGTCGACCCGTCTCATGCATGAGACGGATCATGACCCGTCTCACAGGAGACCGCCTCAACTGAAAATTGGGATTGGTGATAACAATCTCCAATAATTGAAGAAACGGTCATGAGCGTATGATTTTGGAAAAGGGTACGGAACAAGAGAGATTACCTGAGATTGGATAAGTGTTCGTCGCTGATAGTCGGGACTCGAGAGCAGCTCGCCGGTGCTGGTTAGCGCATTTTGAATTGATGTGGGTCATGACCCATGTAAGAAGAACATTTTAGGCCCATTACCCTTTGTTGGATGGCCCATTGTAAACAACGGATGGGTTTATATGTTTATGCCTACCGTAAATGTAATCGCTCTGTTGAGCACTATACTCCCTCCGTCCCAGCTAGCTTAAGCTTCACACCGATTACTCAAAAAAAGGACGTTTTGTTATAAGCTTCATCTTCTCTAAAATGAAAAAGATTTATAAATATTCTATTATACTCACTAACTTTTCTCTCTCACACATTTAAATTATGGGTTCCACTTGTAATATCCACTCACTTCTTCCCTCTCACAATCCTTCTCCCGCTCCCATTATTTTTGAATATATATATTGCTTTCTTAATTTGCTTGCTTCACCAAAATGGTGAAACTTAACCAGGGACGGAGGGAGTATATAGTTTGAGCCGAACATATATCATTTAATTATATATTTAACATTTACATTCTATTTATTTTTGTATAATTATAAAACACAAATAAGTTATTATTCTGTCAATGAAAAAGAAAATATTTTTATTGAATATACATATTTTATTTTAAATTCAATTAGTATTCAATCATTCTAAGGCAACGAATCAGAAGCATGCACTAAATTCACACAAGCTTTGCAATTCAGCTCAGCACAATATTTACGACTTGGAAAATATACATCAGTACTGAAATCTCAGTCCTCTAATTCAATTACAGGCAGCAGGCAGCAACTGGTCTTCGCAATTGAAACACATCAGGCTTACTGATCTACCGTCTTCTAGGCTCCCGAGCAGGATCCTCGTTACCCTTGCCTTGTTTATTACAGAGCTCTCTTAAGTTTTACGGCCGTTAAGCTCTAATCAGATAACTTTCCTGTGCCCTCCAAAAGCCCATATCTGTTACGGTAAAAATGAAATTTCAAATCACTGTTTCTTTAGAGTTAATATGTAAGCATTCTTTCTGATAATATATTAGAGTGAAGAATGACAGTGGAAGTAATTACAACATTTAAGTTCAATAATAAAACGAAGAAAGAAACACGGAAATGGTATAAAGGTATTAAAAATGATAATTCCTACATCCCAAAATAAATAAATGTCCAAAACTTTTAAATTTGTTTCTTGATCAAGAATAAATTTAAAAATTTATTGGACGTTCATTTTTGGGACGGAGGCAGTAATATTTTAAAAGATACTGTATTCATTTTAGAAAGGCCACAATCCCTCTCTAAAGGAGTAGGCGTAGAACATTTAGGGACAAACATCGCAGACATGTTACTTCCACACTCAGCAAGGTTGACATTGATATGGGAACAGTCACTCTTTTGCAAAACCTGCTTCCCCTCAAAACAAGTTATTTCCGTAAAACATAATAAGCCTTGACCTCAGCTTGATAAATCATAAAACGAAGCTTGAAATTGGCTCTTGTTAAAGCCCTATGCCACACACACACATAAACCACGGTGTGTCAGCACCGGTGGGTTGACATGAGAGCATAGAAATAATTCCGATTACTTCTTGTTGTTGTGAAATTGGTGCTCTCCCGTTGCAATCAAAACAAAGAAATCAACACACCCACACGTGCAAGAAAGAAACAATCACACACAAGAACACAAGAGTTGTTTACCCGGTTCATTCACCAACTCGTGAACTACGTCCGGGGGCAATTGCCAAGCCAATATGTATTCTAATATGTTGCTACAATGTGTTCTAGGCCGAAATTATGCTTATATAGTTATACAAGGAAGCCCTAACTCAGTTTAAGAAGAGATCTAATCAAAATAGGAAACAAAATAAAAATCTGTTGCAGATCCGGACCGAGCGCGGCCGCCCTCAACGACAGAAGATTTTGGCACCCACGAAAAAACTCCAGCGCGGTCGCTCTCCACCTGAGCGCGGCCGCTCTCCTCGACAGAAGCACCTCCGAGATTTTTCCTTCTTGATTCACCGACTCCTCCGACTTAGACTCCTCCTCTTCCTTGTAGTTTAGGATCCAAACCCAACAATCTCCCACCGGAGACTAAACCAACAAACATAAAATCACCCATCAACTCCCACCACGGAGTAAAGACCTTCGAACACATTTCCCCCATCCATATTGGCTTGACACTACCTCTCCTCTCCTCAAGTTCTAAGGCGAGTTGAAACCAAGCGACGTTTCAACCTCTCCGTGTTAGATCGTTCTTGCCTCCCCAAATCAGCTTCTACCTTGATTTCTCCCCGCAAGTCTAACTTCGCATTCTCCCTCCAGACCCACCTTCCTCGCAATGCCTCCCCTTGAAACTTGGACACACCTTGTTTCTTGCATCGACTGTTCTTGGTCTGAAACCGCTCTGTTAGGGCCCTTGGACATCCACACCACGTTGATCAACTTTGTGTCCCCCCCAACATACCGTTACTTGATGTCTCCCCTTTTCACACCAACATGCCGGTTCTTAAGCCTCTTGCTCCCACCGAAACGAAAAGCGACATTGTAGGTAGAGTACAATATCTTCCCCTTAACCCCATGAGCCAACACCTTAGCCCCTTTTGTGACTTCCCAAGACCCACCAATGAAAGAAACACTATACCCTTCACTGTCAAGTTGTCCCACGTAAATCACCCTTCTCCTCAAATCCGAACATGCATCACGTCGTGTAGTTGTAAAACAGCCCCATTAGGTGTCTTCATCATCACATCCCCTTACCTTTGATCTTGATGGTTGACCATCACCAAGATAGAGAACCCCAAAATCTCCAGTGTTGTATCGCTTCATTGATTCTGCATCCCCACTAGCATGACAAGAAGCTCCAGAATCCAACACCCAATCTTCACCCGACTGTTCCTCCCCTAGGATTAATACATCACCACCATCATCCACCACGTTAGCACAACCACCTTTTCCCGGACGTCATAACCGATATGCCCCAATTCACCACAATTGTAGCACTTGACCTTTTCCCCTTTTTCGGTCCTCTCCTTTTTCTCTCCACCCTAAGTGCGGCCCATCTACGGACGATTCTCCCCTTTTCTCTTTCCTTCGCAACTCCTCTTGAAGGATGAGATCTCTAACCTCCGTATACACCAATGTCTGTTGACGTACTAATCGTTGTGACAGTAACCTCCCAACTATCAGGCAATGACTTTAGTAGAAAACACGCTAGCACTTCATCGGAGAAAGTAATATCAACACTTTTCAATTGGTCCACCATACCTTTGAAATTGCCGATATGACTTGCCGTCGCCCTCTCGACATCTTCGCATTCGCAAACCTCTTTATCAAATGCACCTTATTGATATTCGACGGCTTCTCATACATGTCCGGCGTTTGCAGCAACTCCACCGTTGTCTTGGCCTCCATAGCGTTCCGTGCAACGTTGTCGGTTAGGGCACTCCTTACCGCTCCTAACGCCTTCCGATCCAACGTCTCCCAATCCCCTTGTGACATGTCTTCGGGCTTTGCCTTCAAGGGTCCATGAAGATCCTTACAATAAAGGTAGTCTTCAATCTTTGTCTTCCAAAACGTGAAATTCACACCGTTGAATTTCTCGATTGAGTTCTTCATCTTGACTGCTTCACCAAAATCCCCAAGAACGCGATTCAAAATTAATCAACTAATGAAAAGATTTTGAATCCTCCGAACCAGGCTCTGATACCAGTTGTTGTGAAATTGGTGCTCCCCCGTTGCAATCAAAACAAAGAAATCAACACACCCACACGTGCAAGAAAGAAACAATCACACACAAGAACACAAGAGTTGTTTACCCGGTTCATTCACCAACTCGTGAACTACGTCCGGGGGCAATTGCCAAGCCAATATGTATTCTAATATGTTGCTACAATGTGTTCTAGGCCGAAATTAAGCTTATATAGTTATACAAAGAAGCCCTAACTCAGTTTAAGAAGAGATCTAATCAAAATAGGAAACAAAATAAAAATCTGCTGCAGATCCGGACCGAGCGCGGCCGCCCTCAAGGCCAGCGCGGCCGCCCTCAACGGCAGAAGATTTTGGCACCCACGAAAAAACTCCAGCGCGGTCGCTCTCCACCTGAGCGCGGCTGCTCTCCTCGACAGAAGCACCTCCGAGATTTTTCCTTCTTGATTCACCGACTCCTCCGACTTAGGCTCCTCCTCTTCCTTGTAGTTTAGGATCCAAACCCAACACTTGTTTCACTTTCTAAGGTATTGTAATTTATTTTTTATAAGAAAAGAACTTGATTATATTCTTGAGAAGAATATATAAGAGACGGACAAGCAATCCATCAAAAACGAAAAGAAAATATAAACAACATGTACTGCTCCCTCCTTCCCAAAATACTTGTAGTTTTAGACTTTTGACAGACACATATTATGTAATGTAATCAATGCATATTAAATAGACTAAATTATCCTTAAAATAATTCAATTACCTACGTAACTAAATAGTTATACAATGACTATTCATGATCATAAATAAGGGAATATTTGGTAAAATATGGTAAAAATGAAGCAAAATGACACAACAAAGTTTGAACTAACCTTGAGGTTTGTATCCCAACTTCCTGTACACAAGGCACTCCCGTCAGCGGACAAACCCAAACAGCTGACCCTACCCTCGTGTGAGTTTTGGAGAGATCCCAAGTCTAGAACAACCTACATTACAAAAGACAAGGCAAGTAACTCAAGTCAATTTATCAAAATAAAAAAGTAAAAGCGGGATAATTTCACGATTTACAAGATAAAAACAATGCAAAACCATCAATGCAAACCCATTAAAGGGACCTTTAAGAAATCAAGCTAATTTCGTCACCAAGTTATTCATAAGAACCATTTCTCAGTGCATGCAATAAAAGCTTTTGGGTAAAAGATTATTAACCTATATATACAACATTTCACATATTAGTATCAACTATCTATAGTCAAACTTTTCCTCTTTGGATTTTAACCATTAAAATCCACCCATAACCACAAAGTAGTTCACCTGGTAACTTATGAGTGAAGGGACATTATTACAAGAACAATTGCTACATAAATATGATTCACGGGAAAAGATTAATCCTAATAAGCAATGACAAAACCTTAACCCAGTACACAGGAACCTGCTTTTCGCATCCCCATGTGGGCCATGTCATAGTGGCTGAAAATCACCGTACAAGCCATAGGAAGACTCAACTCCAAGCCTGATATTGTCTTAGCAATATAATTTAATTTTCAAAGTATAGTAAACGCCCTTGAGTAACATGCACACAGGAATTGTGAAAGATATCACAAATTAAATACAGATGAATTGGCAGGACCGGTCCTAAAATGTCCTAATATTTTAGGGGCCCTGTTCAAAACTTAAATTTAGGCCCTAAAATTAATTACTAAAAACAAAAAAATAAATATATATAATAATATAATATTAAATATATTTTCTAACAAATGAAGTACCAAAATATGTAAACCTACAAACAAGTATCAATCATTTTACTTGAAAAACACCGTGGGTTCGAAGCAAAAAATCTTTAAATAAGGCTTCATAACTGCGTTAATGTCGTGGCTGCGTGCGACTTCCCGTAGTTTTCGATGTCTTATGGTCATGGAAAGAAACCTTAAATCTATGGCTTATTTATTTCCTAATTGGACTGAAACCTATGGATTATTAATTGTTTGATTGGACTTGCATAATTGGACTGAAAAACCTATGAATTGTTTATTGTCTAATTGGTCTGAAAGTAACCTAAATATAAAACTAGTAAAGGAAAATAATTAAAAATGGGCCCTTCAAATTGGGGGCCCTGCGCGGTCAGGCCGGCCCTATGAATTGGAAACAAGGAGTTACAAATTACATACCTCTGCCAATAAAGTGTCCCATACGTAGCAATCCCCATTGGAGTATCCAGAAAACATAAGCCTCCCAGAGATGGAAAATGCAATAGATTTCGCATGAGGGGCATCATTTTCACCCTGCGGTCGACGGTACACTTGTAGCTGGTGCCCAGTTCTAATATCAAATAACATGCAAGTTCCATCCTCTGAACCAGTCCCGAATCTATTTCCATCCGGAAAGAACTTCACTGAATTAACATCTCCCTCGTGACCGTGAAATGTACGAACGGCTCGACTTGCAACTCGAGTGTCCCAAAGTCGGGCAGTAGCATCACAAGACCCTGATACAAACATTCTCGAGTTGGACCCATTGATTGAAACACTGAAAAAATCAAATGGATATAGTACAAGGTTAATTTAATATATAGAGTTCAAAATGCGATGAAACTGTTATGAAGAAAAATAAATCACTGAAAGCAATTGAAGTGAAAAATTCAACTGCAAGTTGTTTACACAAGGACCAGAAAGAATAAGGTTCCAATTAATTGGTGCAAGGATTCAAAGCAGAAGCTTCAAAGCCACAAAAATGACTTTGGTCTGTTCTAAGCTATGATGCTCGGACTCTTTGGTTTACCCCGTTGGACCCTTGTCAACAAGGCTAAAATAGGAGTGTCCGACACAGGTACGGCAGGGTAAACCAAAGAGTCCGAGCATCAGAGGTTCTAAGACCAACTAAAAAACAAATCAAATGCTGTCACCTTAGATAATCTGAGTTACTTGAAGATTAGAATTTGAAGTTGACGAGGTATTACTTAAAGCACCTAGACTTCATTTCTCTCTTCTCAGTCCTCTCTTTGGAAAGTAGAAGGCAGAAATTTCCATACATGAAATGCTAGAGCTAACATAATATGCTGGACAACTTACCAGATAAAGTACACACGAAAATACCTACATACTAGAACTGGAAAGTATGATAACTCAAAAAAAAACAGAAAAAAATAGTTCCACTTTTCGCTAGCTGAAATAGGTAAAATATAGAAACAGCCCAAATACGCTCTATTCTAAATCAAACATACCTCAGCACATCAGCAGTGTGCCCAGATTGAAATTCCCCTCCAAAAACAGAAGTTCTCAGACCTGTGGTAATATCCCACAAAACGCATGTTTGATCACCAGAACTGGTAATTAGGTGAGTGTCTTCATCTGGAACATACTGACATGAAGATACATAACCCTTGTGTCCACTAAGCATTCTTGTCACTGGTATATTACCATCCCTATCGGTTGGAGTGTTAAGATTGAATATGGAGCACACACTATCAAGACCACCACAGGCAACAGATTGTCCATTCGGGGAGAAGGCACATGTCATGACCCATGCACATGGTAGCTTAATGGCATGGGTTTTCTGACTTGTGAGAGCATTCCAAACTATTAATCTCCCATCTTGAGATGCACTAACAATACGATTCTTTTCAGGAGTCCAGTCAAGTGAATACACCTGGAAAAATTTTACAAAATGATTTCCGGTTAACATATGTCAGCACCTGATTGGATGATGTATACAAGATACATAGTTCAGAGATTATATTAATTAGCTTCTGATTCAAACAAAGCCAAAACAGCAACATATAACATTAGATTTTTTTTAAAGATGTCAAACAATAGCTTTTCAAAAAGTACACCTGAAAATACAAGAAGCAAACACCGATTAAGACGACAACTACTACGAGCTCTTTGCAAACAATAGTAGACTATCAATCTATGAGGATTAGATTTAGCTGTCAGGTCTGCCAGCATGTCGACATGCAGGGGCGGATCCAGGGGGGCAGGTGGGGGCACTCGCCCCCCCAGCGGCGGAAATGCAGTGGAAATTTTTTTTTTTGCCCCCACCATATTTTTGTTATATATGTATATATATAATTAACTTCAAGATTAACACCAGTGAGTGGTGTGGTTCAGCGGTAGAAGGGGTGAAGTTAAAGCCTTTGGTGTTTTCTTTCAAATCCATGTTCGAACCATGCTACCTACATTTTCAATTAATTTTGTCTTCCATCTTTGCTATTCTTTCTCTTAACAGTTTTGTTTTTCTCTTTCTCCTAATTTCCTCACATTTTTTCAATCTTAATTAATTCGTTAGGCTTTTCCCATTTTTTTTGTTTTTGGTCTTTCTTCCTATTATCCCAAGTTTAATTATTTACTTTTATCATTTTTGTTAACTAAAATACATTGTATTTCATGGATCCGACCCATTTTTTACTTGTCCGACCCGAAAATTTTTTTCGGGGGCGCTGCCCTCGAACCCCCGTGTAATCTTGCCCCCCCCCCCTCGGCCAATTCCTGGCTCCGCCCCTGTCGACATGGGTACCTTAGAAAAACGGACCGAGGTAACAAAGCTTGAAATAAGGAACCTCTAGCATTGATCAGAGAAAACAAATCATGTTGGTATCCAGTAAAGATAACTCAAATAAGGCCATTCTATCAAGGTTTAATGTAGGAGCTATTATTTGTCACATTTACATTAAATCCAAAGAATACCTCAATGGGAAATGAGATTCTTTTCTTCATTGTTTTGACTATCCCAAATAGAGGGAGTAAAACCTTTGCTTTTACAACAGACATTCTTTGCCAAACAAAATAGAAAGTCAGAAGCAATCAAGGATCGTACCTGGCATCCTGAAGTCACCAAATTGCAGTATCTAAGTACAGTTTGTAAACGATTCGTTTACACAGTTCAATACAACTCACTGTAGATCTTCTTTAACCCACTATTTTATGTCCAATCTTGACCTTAGGAAGGAGGTCTTTACAAATTCTAGAGCCAGTTCATAAAATATTTTAGGATTTGTAAATTATTCTAATGACAAAGATTGATCTCAATATTCTAAGATGTTCTAGGACATTTTTAAATGAACAAAAATAAAAATGACATCTGAAATCCGTGTTAGAAACTGGTTTCCAAAATCTTGGATATTTAGAATTGAATATTATGTAAGGACATAGAGTATTTAGAGGTTCCTGAAATCTTTCAGAAAATGTTTACTATGCTATCTATACAAGTCCGTATAAGAGCACTTAGGCTATTTTAGAAAAGCTCCACTATGGTCTTAACGTTATACTTTTAAAGATTTATTTGAACATTTCTGAGGGTAGTGAAAAATTTGCAGCAAGCGCAAGATTTGCTGAAGACAATCAACAGGGAGGAGCTCAAGCAATAGATTTGTTGGAAATCGGAGTCTTAATTTCGTATTTAGGATAAAGTATCCTCGTTTAACTTTGAGTTATAAGACAGTCGTTGATGCACTGGATTAAACAGTTGGATGTGTCCCACAACACAACTGTTTCCTGGTGTGTTGAAGAGTTATCTAGCTCCTATATAAAGACATAAAGCCTCTTATTTTGGGTGTGGTTTGATGTACCAACTTGTGTTGTCTCCCTTGCAGGGAATTCCGAGAAAGGCATTTGTTTCCGCTCTTAGGCGACAAATAATGGAGAGCATTCATTTGCCTAAGAAGTACGAGATCTCTTTTTCCATTTATGGGTGAATGGTTTTTTTTTCTTTTCAAATCCTATTGTGGTTGCAATTCCGTGATATTCGAGTGAAGACGTCATCTTTTGATCAATGTTAGCCCCATTTGATTGGTCGTAGGGCAAATCACATTAATCTTGTGTTGCTACTGTTACTTATTTTCTCACTCATATTGTTCAAACTAGCACGTTTTGCATGAAACGCATAACATATTACAATGATCAAAAGATTAGTTAACTAACTCATATTGTTCTCTAAAGCCAGTATTAGGGGTGTAAGTGGTTCGGTTCAAACCGTGGTTCGGAACCGAATCAAACCAAACCATGCGGTTTAGTTCGGTTTTCAAGCAATAGTGGTTTGGTTTGGTTCCAAAAATTGTCAAACCGTGTAGTTCGGTTTGGTCTGCGGTTTGGACCCCCAAACCACGGTTCGAGACCGCGAGACCGAACCACCAAACCGTGCAATATTAACCGTAGATCTTTCATCTTTACCTTACATTTAGATTTGAAAATCCCTAATTCTATTAATGGGTTTTAGCCCATAACCCTTTTTTCTTTTGGTTAATCTTCTTGTAATAATGTTAATTCACTCTTTATCACATACCATTACAAGTACTCAAATGGCATGTTGTTATCATAAACATTGAAGCACAATTTCAAGTTGTGTTTAAATACTGAATCTCTTATGTATGTTATGTCTGAAAAATTCAAACAAACATGACAATGAATTGTGTAGTCTGAAACCATGTTCTAATTAATGGTTTAAGCAATGTTCTATTTCATGGTTTGAACCGTGGTTTGAATTGTGGTTTAAACCGCGGTTCGAACCGTAAAATCAAACCGCGGTTCGAGCCAAACCATGTCGGTTTGGTTCGATTTGAATTTTTTCATGGTTCGGTTCGGTTTGAGATTTTTTCAAATCGATGACTAGTGGTTCGGTCCGTAACTTGACCCAAATCGAACCAAACCGAACCATTTACACCCCTAACCAGTATATCAAGAGGAAAAGCTAAACAAGGAAAATTTACATGCACCAACGATATTGGATTCTAACTTCTTACTCTTAACCAACAATGCACATGTAAGGCTCTAACGCTCCAAGCAAACAGCTATTACATACGTCATCTATATCCAATATTTAAAACTTAACTATGAACCTTTGTAAATCCAACATAACTGCCTTAAGATAAAGATACTGAAAGACTCTCCCGCAATCCTAATGTAAT
This sequence comes from Adenophora triphylla var. japonica, assembly GCA_022495995.1. Classification (NCBI taxonomy): domain Eukaryota; kingdom Viridiplantae; phylum Streptophyta; class Magnoliopsida; order Asterales; family Campanulaceae; genus Adenophora; species Adenophora triphylla. The sequence continues at coordinate 102,126 of JAFEMH010005800.1, forward strand.
TACCTCAGATACGGAGGCAACACGACTAATGTGGGTAAATAAACTCAAATCAAAAGAAGATACCTCCAATCCAAACTAGTTATAAAAAAAATTGTTCAAACACCGATATACCACAAGATTGCTTGATAAGTATCAAGAACTGAATCCAAGTAGTAATTTATTTTCTTGAAAGACAAATAAGTTGCCGAAAAGGAAAAGGAAAAGGAAGAACAAGACACACTTCAAAGAAAATATCTTCAACCACCACATTAAAGCATCCAAAAAACTCCATATCCCACACACATTTATTCTAGATTACTGGAGCCCTATTCCATATAACAAACACAACTAAATTAAATACGAGCTTATTGGCACTCGAAATTCAGTATTTGTTTCCTCAAATGCAATTTCGCTTGTTAAATGTGTGTGTGTGGAGAAGAAATTTGAAATCGAAATTGAGATGAGAGGGGAGATGATGCCTTGCCGGTGTGACCCTGCAAAGTCCGACAGCAAACCAGATCCGTGGGTCCAAATCTAATCTGAGATTTACCTTGAGCCCTAGCATATCCCGCCACTGCATTCAAAAAATTCATCGCCCAAAATTAACAAACAAATTTCTTTCATCTCAAAACAAATTTAAAAACCAAGAAAAAACAAGTGGATGGATCATGAAACCAATCAGAAGAAATTGGTACCGTCAGTGTCCAGGAGTTGACGGCGCCTCTCCCTCAACTGTTCTTGGAGAGAATTAAGGGTGTCTATAGCAGCCATGTGCCGCTCTTTCAGCTCTGCAACTGACATCGTCTTCCTTAGAGGGGAATTTAACGGCTAAATTTCCATTAAAAAATAAAGCAGAAGGATTTTTTTTTGAAATGGATTTGAATTGTTTGGAGCGATTAGGGTTGAGGTAAGTGAATTTGAGGGGAAGAAGCGTCCGTATTGAGTACCAAAAGGAAGAATTTTTAGCCGGGAAAGGGAGAGTGGGTTTGAGGTTTATGGTGTAATGTCGGCGTGGGTTCCGACCAATTTTCAGACAGACCGGACCGGAGAATTATTGGGGATTTTGATTAACAAATGCCGCCGGTCCCACCTTATCCTTAGGTGGACGAATTGAATGAAAATAGTTGGTGATGGTGTGACACGCTGAAATGGGACCCACAAAATAAGGAATGAAACGAAAATAATACTCCCTCCGTCCCATACATACATACATAGGGTGCCTAGTTTTACTTTTCACGTAAATTAAGAACGGAGTATTATATTGAAAGTGTTGTGAGTGTGAAAATAAAATAGGAGAGAGAATGAGTGAAGAAAATAATAAATTATAATGGTGTTGTGAGTATTAAAATAATGTAGGAGAGAGAATGAATGGAGGAATTAGTAAAGATTCCTTTCCATTTTAGAAAATGTGCACATAAATTTGGGATGCTCAAAATAAAAAGTGTGCACGTAGGTATGAAGCGGAGGAAGTACTTTATTCCATTGCCGGGGTAAAAGCATGATATCCTAACCGCTGAAACGACAATGGACTTTGAAGCTAGGTTTTTAAATTAAATATATATAATAAATATTTTATACGTTAAACGATACTTTTTTTTTTTTGAAGGAAGCTACTTAAAAAGTATTTTACTTATTTAGCATACATTATTTATTATTTATACGATGATAAAATTGCACCCATACTCTTTCTTTTTCTTTTTGCAATTTGAAACGCAACAATCATTTTGAAATACAAAAAAAATGCTATATTAATATTGAACAGACTGATACCGGATTTAAGTTCAGTATCATATCATATTTAGTTATTTACTGCTTGTATGGAATGATTGGAATGATTTATCTAACCTGTGTAATAAAACTCATTAGAGAGATTAATTAAAATTAAAATAAATAATAATAGCAGCCTATATTATACGTTCAGCATGATTGTGCCCTGTCCAAGCTAGGTTGCTAAATTTCCCTAAAGAAATTTGGATGCATTTTATATTAAAAGGATTTTGCTGTAATCTCTTCAATAATATGGCAGTTGAATTATCCACAACCACAAAAGTCCCATTATTATAACTTCAACTAGGTCTCGCGCTTACCATTATCGTCATCATTACCATTATCGTCATCACGCCCACACCATATCAGTTAAAAAAAAAAAAAACAGATTGAGACCCTGCGCAGCGCAGGAACATGAATACAACAACAACATTACCCCAGTGCTTGCTGGGGTAGTATATAATTTGGTTACGGGTACAATTTGTAATTATTTGCTATTGCTATAGTCAGTATTATAATACAGTTACCATGTTTGAAGTAGCATCTGATAATTTAGCTCTCAGACATTATATTCAACAAATTTCAGCTACTTCCACCAGGGTAAACACAACCATTGTAACCTGAAAAAGACCAAGAACAAATACATCAAAGTAAGGTAATGGGCTGCGAAAGAAACTATTTGAGCAGCAGAAAGTAACAACATTTCCCAAATTATAGTCGAGAAAATGCATAACCAAATTTGTGAGGAGTCTAACGACTTGTTCATTCAGGCTGACTGACTGGCTCCATCAAACACTATACGCCAAACGCGCTTAATGGCGAAATGTGCTTACCGAGTAAGCATTGGGCCATTCAGAGGGCCCAACAAGCACAAACAAATGAGGCCTAGTGTTTGTGGCAGTGTTAAACTTTATTGGGAAAGCTTTGCCGCCCTTGTGGTCCTATCCGGCTCGGAGTGGCAGCTCACTTACTACCATTTTTTGTACCAAAAAAAAAAAAAATTATCTTTCCATGTTACAAGCAATACACAACAAATAAATAAAGCACCTTCTCTGACACTTATTATAGGGCAGAGGGAGCATTTGGTTGCTATAGAGACAATCACATGGTTATTGCATCAAGCTACTGCTAAATTTATATATATATACTCCCTCCGTCCCAAACCTACGTGCCCATTTTGCCATTTTGGACGTCCCAAACCTACGTGCCCCTTTCCTAAAATGGCAAAGAATCTTTACTATTCCCTCCACTCATTCTCTCTCCTATTTTACTTTTATACTCACAACACCAATCAACTTTACTATTTCCTCCACTCATTCTCTCTCCTATTTTACTTTTATACTCACAACACTTTCTCCGTTACCAACTTTCCTTAATTCCCGCGCCAAAACTCAAATGGGCACATAGGTTTGGGACGGAGGGAGTATAGCTGTAATAGAACCTTTATTATACTCCCTCCGTCCCTTAAGATGTTCCCACTTTCCTTTTTTTTTTGTCCCAAAAAGAAAGTCTCATTTCTAAATTCTAAGTTTGAACGGTTAATATAATTACATTTCTAAAATTTGAGTGAAATGGATGTGGTCGACGTGCTAAGATTAGTGTTCCTTTGTGTGATTCTTATGTTCATTAGGGGGTAGTAACGGAAAGAAAATACATCACTAATAGTTCGTACAGTCAAATGAGAACATCTTTATGAGACGGAGGAAGTATTAGATATTGGGAGTTGGGACAGGAGACTTACTAGGATTAGTGGATGTGAGGGTAGCTGTTTGCGTGAAATCGCAATTCCATGGATTCTTTCCAGCAGTTTGATAGAGAAGGTTCATTGCAAAAGCAGCATGAGATGCTATAGTATTAGGTTCAAAACACGAACCGCCAGCTTGAATTGGACTACAATCAATGCCTTGGCCACATGCATAGTCAATGTTTGTCTGCAATTCAGCATCAGAAACACCCGGCTTGGGCACACACCAACCTGCTGACTGTACAGGGGCTGGTGTCACCGGAGCTACTGGAGTTGCCGGAGACTGTGACATGAAAAATCAGCATTTTGAGTTTAAAAAATAGAATCTTTCATTGTCTAGATACATACAGAAGAATAATGAAATAATTAGCGACTTGTGCAACTCACTACAACCAAAACTAATAAATAGTGCAACGTACTTTTTAGTGACAAATATGACCACCGCACTTTTGCATTTGTTATCAAATAATTCAACGTACTTCGTTTTTCACTTACGGCGACAAAAAACTAACGGAGGTGACGTCAGTGCCACGCCAACAAATTCTAAGTCAATGCTTACATGGATCTGACATGGCCCTGATGTGGCAGTGCCACGTCTGCAACCCCATTAGTTTTTTTGTGGAAGTTAAAAAAAAAAGTGTGTTGCATTATTTGATAACAAATATAAAAATATGTTGGTCATATATGTCACTGTTACTAGCGAGTATGATGCATTCTATGAAAATATATGAAAGCGTATTGCATACGTAGGTTGATTGGCCAAAGAAGAATAAAATAAATGTCTCACCGAGCTAGTTTTTGAAAGACCAGCGTCATAAGACATAGAAAGATCAGTCTTGAAGAGCCCAAACGCCCTCTCAGAGCCTGGACCTGGTTTCAAATCCTCGTCATAGAGTGCAAAGATATAGGTGTCAACAGATTTTCCTGGCATTAAAGGAGTTCCAACCTTTGATCTAAGATGGCTGATCAAATTTCCATTATAGGCTCTTGCATTGTCCACACTGGGACCCACCTCATTGGCATCGCCCTTGTAAGCCCACCCTGTCTCAGCAACAACAATGTCAATGTCTTTGAATCCCAGTGCATTCAGTGCAGATCTTACAGCATCTACCTGTAGAAAAGAGTACATGAATTACTTCTGTAATTCCAAGTACTGAGAAGCGAAATCTAAAATATATAAATTTAGAACTTCATATAAGCTAAGTGGATTTCCAACATGTAAACCAGCCACAACCGAGCCATGTTCATGCACTGAGATGCTCTCATGTCAGCATCATTCCAAAAAAGACAAGGTACAACTAATGTACAACATAATGATATAATTGATTACGAGCACAATACACCAAAACAATGATGGAGATAGGGAAAATGTTTGCAATGGTCCAATGGAAAACTCATAATGTAGCTTCTTTTCTAAATACAGTACTAATTCTGTCAGATAATTAATCGTAGGACTTTTAAAGAATGATTACTTTATTTGAGCATTTGCACATCCGTTCGATTAGGAAATTATGATACCAAATCTGATGGAGATTCAAGAATTGCATCGAGGAACTAACCTGAGCATCAAACATGTTCATGTACTTGATACCAGTTCCAGAATCAACACGTCCCGAGTTGGGCTGGAAGAGACAAAATGCCAATGTTTCTGCCCTTGGATCACTTTGGTAAGCAAAGAAGGGATATGGGTTAATCATAAAAGGTGAGCTATTTTCTCTCTGAAACTCCAACATTCCTCGTAGCGTGTTAGCGAACCCAGAATTGAAAACTCCAGATGATGGTGGATCCGATGCAGCCAACACGGCCATAGAATGTACTGTGGAAACCTTAATCTTCCCACCTAGTGAAGCTGGAAATCACATTGTAAATGAATTTTACTAATCATTTAAGAATTCTGATCTAAACTAGAATCTGAGGATAAGTTTTGACATTGGGAATTATTTTTCATTTAATTATGGTATATAAAAGTAAGTATAAAAATATACATGTTGCATAGATATGTACCAAAATATACAATTTTTTAGAAGTTGCTACTAGTATTAGCGACTTTGACTTGGTCAAAGTTAAAGTTGCTACCGCAAGTAGCGACTTCTGAGTTTGATGTTTCAGTCTTAGAAAATAGAGTTGAAAAAACAGAGGTCGCTACTAGCAGTAGCAGTAGCGACTTTACGTTTGACCAGGTGAAAGTCGTTACTGGCAGCAGCAACTTCTAAGAAAATGTATGTTTTGGTACATATTTTTGCGACATGTATATTTTGGTATCTATAGTATAAATGAGGGTGATTCTTTTACTGTTCAATGAACAGTTTCAACGACGAAAATTTTCATTTTGCTCTCACTCACTATTTTGTCTCTTTCCCATTTTGCCCTTAAAAAAAAAATTAATTAAAAATTTAAAAAAAAAAATTAAAAAAAAAAACGTGGCCTTGGACACGGGCATGGCCAGTTACTTTATAAAACATAACTAAATGAAAAAAAAAAAATCTTGATATTGGTCGTGGAACTGCTGAAACAACATATTTGCTGCTCAGCTGCAGTGTTTGACCAAGATTTGGCAATGTAGCCTCGCATTGAATTCGGCGGTTGATATTATTTGGATTGAGGAAATGGAAATCTGACTCAGGGTGCAGCTAGTGTAAATAATACCTGCATTGAGGGCTTTTTGGACATTTTGCATGGCAGGTAAACACTGTGAAACGAGACTTTGGTCAACCGCAGCCATCACCTCGTTACCCACCGTTATGACGACAATGTTACTGGCAGGATAATACGGCACCACGTTCGAGTTAACCCACTGAGTCGCGAAGTTCGGGTCCGATGCCAATGCCGGAATATCCCCATTCGCCGCACCTATCACTATACCAATTCCGGTATTCGCCAGTGCCTTAATGATCGCCGGATCCGTGCCGTACAGACGCACTTTCCCGATGGAGGTCGACTGGAGAAGCTTCGCCGTTGCCGACGGTGGCGGTAAGTTATCCGCAACTTGGCCATAGTTGACGCCGATAAAGGATTGAGACCCTGAAAATAAGGGACCGAGTCAACTTATTCGTCAACGAATCATCAAAAATCAATTTTATTAATCAGATAATTGAAGTGTCGTGTAAATATTTGCTGGCATCATCAATTCTAGAAAAAAAAGTACCCAACGACTTCTTTTTAAACTCTTTAAAAAAATGCCGGAAAAATTTATGATTTTCCGGGAAAATAAATAAAGAAAGCGGCTTTTCCAAGGAAAGGGAAAGAGATACGTACTGGCGAAATAAGAAGAATGCATAAAGAAGAGGGAGAGAAGGAAGAAGAATGGGGCCATGGACATGCTTGGAGGAGGAGAGACAAAAAATGGAAGATAATTAAATTAAAGAGAGATTGAGAATGAGTGAATAATTGGTTATAAGGGACGATAAGGTGATTGATTAGTCCATGTATGGTTTGAGTGTGGGGTAAATTTTTCAAAATTATACGCCCAATTGATTTGATGTTATTAAGTGGGGCCATAACATGTGCTGCTGTTCTTGTTCTTAGTACTCTTGCCAGCAAGCAAGAGACAGGGGCAGGTCCAAATTGTCCAAATTTTATGTTAAAAGTCCAACTACCCTGTTTACTATTCTCCCTTTCAGATTGAAAGGTTATTAGAGCATCTCCTCTCTAGTAACAGAGCTTAGACGTGTTCATCCGGTTATAATCGTCGATTAACGATAATAAATGTTGATTAAAAAAATTATTAAGTCTTAACCGTAACCTAATCATTAATCGTGTATTACCGGTTACGATTATACGATTAACTGTTATAACCGGTTAATCCGGTTAAAACGGTTAACTGAAGCCTCTTTTTTTTTCATATTAGTTCTTTTAATGGAATTTTTAACAGTTTATGTTAACTGAAATTCTAAAAAATTAACTGAAATTCTGAAAAACTAACTGAAATTCTGAAAAACTAACTGAAAACGTTAAAAAACTGACTGAAATTCCTAAAAACTAACTGAAAACGTTAAATTTGGCCGGTTGATCCGGTTATAACCACCGGTATTTAAACGGTTATAACCGGTTAAATAACCGGCGGTTATAACCGCCGGTTAGCCGGTTTGAAAAACCTCTAACCTTAACAGAACCGGTTAACCGCCGGTTTCGGTTAATCCGGTTACGGTTAAACCGGTTAACGGTTTTGACCGGTTAAAAATCGCCGATTAGTCGATTTCGGTTAGATTTTGGACACGTCTAGTAGAGCTTCAAAAGCTTACTTTTGCGCCATTTTGACTAATTCGGTTCTCCGACAGAACTAATAGAAGAATACTATGTGTCTTCTTCATTTTCAATACAATATATACATGTTCTACTACCATTATTCTAGATCCTATAATTTAGGCTTAATCATAACAATTACATACTCAATCAAATACAATCACATAACCGAAATATATACATATATTCTAACACTCCCCCGCAATCGAAATCGGAGGAAGATGAACGTTGAGATTGGACCAAAATTCCTCAAATAGCACGAGTGGAAGTCCCTTGATAAAAATATCTGCAATCTGAAACTCGGACGAAACATGAAGTACTCGTACTTAACCGCGAGCAACTTTCTTGCGGACAAAGTGAATTTCCATCTCAATATACTTAGTGCGTTGATGTTTAACAGGATTACCCGAAAGATTAATCGCACTAACATTATCACAATTTACCAATGTTGCCTTCCGAATAGGGACATGAAGTTCTAAGAGAATGTTACGTAACCAACAAAACTCGAAAACAACATTGGCTAGCACACGGTACTCCGCCTCGGCACTAGAGCGAGATAACATAGGCTGTCGTTTAGAAGACCACGAAATCAAGTTATCACCAAAAAAGACGCAATAACCCAAGGTAGACCGGCAGGTATCAGGACACCCACCCCAATCTGTGTCTGTATAAGAAAAGAGGGTGGATGTAGATAACGCAGAGAGATGCAGTCCAAGTGTAAGAGTGTCTTGAATATATCGAATAATGCGCTTTAAAGCATTCATATGAGACATCATGGGAGCGTGCATAAATAGGCAAATATGTTGGACTGCATAAGATATATTAGGTCTAGTAAATGCCAAATATTGTAACGCACCTGACAGGCTAGGGTACAAAAATGGATCCGAAAACGGCTCGGACGAAGTAGTGCTGAGTTTGGACTTTGTATCAACTATAGTAGCAGCCAGATTACACGAAGTCATACCTGCCCAAGAGATAATATCTTCCGCATATTTGCGCTGATACAAAAATAAACCCGAAGCGGAGCGGAACACTGCAATGCCCAAAAAATAGCTTAAGGGGCCAAGGTACTTCATAGCAAATTCAAAGCTCAGAAGAGACATGATATAATGTCGAAGTGTGTCAGATGAAGTAGTCAAAATGATATCATCAACATAGAGAAGAAGATATGCAACATGTCCCTCATGATGAAAAATGAATAAATACTAATCTGACTTACTATTAGTAAAACCAATAAACGTAACAAACTCAGCAAACCTCATATACCACGCTCGGGGAGCCTGTTTAAAACAATATAATGACTTTTTTAACAAGCATGTTTAACCATCTGGCTAAATGTTTCACCACAGTCGACCCCAACCTGCTGAGTTTTCCCATCACCTACAATACAGGCCTTATGCCTCTCAAATGTGCCATCAGAATGAAATTTGTGAGAAAAAAATCACATAGACCGAATTATATTGATATTAGAGGGACGGGGTACTAATACCCAAGTTTTATTAGCAATAAGGGCATTAAAATCGTCATCCATACCCATTTTCCAATTAGGGTCATGCAAGGCAGTCACCGGATTACACGAAATGGGGGATTTTTCGACAACCAAATGGAAAGCATATTTTGGATTTGGTTTGGGAATACCTGACTGACTGCGTGTATGGGGACGATGGGATGATGGAACATTGTTTCATGGAAGGATATGGGGCGACTGTGGCGGGAGGTCAGACACATGTCCAGAGGAGACAGTAGAAGGTGAAGTGTCTGGACCGTGTATGGAAGGGCCCAACTGGGCAACAGGCGACTGGACCATGGGCAGAATGGGTGGACTGACCTGAGACTCAACTGGTTCAGCCGAAGGGGTATTGGGTCCTCTGTTCTTTTTGTTGAGAAAAGAAATTATGGACTACAGAAGGAGAAAGTCCGTCATCTAAGAAATCATATTTATGTGACATTGATTGATGAAACACAGAGAACGGAAATCGAGATTCATCAAATATAACATGACGACTAATGATGATTTTTCGGGAAACAAGATCATAATATTTGTAACCTCTATGATTTTTTGGATATCCCAACAATACACAAGTAGTGGAACGGGCTTGAAGTTTGTGTATAGTAGGGGACGGATGAAGCGGGTAACATAGGCAACCAAACACTCGAAAGTGGGAAAAGAAGGGATCCTTTGATATAGAATTTGGAGCGGTGTTTGGTAGGATAAATGTTTAACCGAAGAATATTCAATAGGTATGATGTCATTTGTAAAGCGTGGTGCCAAAAATTAGGAGGTAACGAGGCATGCACAAGTAATGTAAGGACCATGTTATTTATGGTGCGAATTTTGCGCTCAACTTTCCCATTTTGAGAAGATGTATAAGGACATGAAAGCCTAAAATCTAACCCATTTAATTTGCAAAATTCCCAAAATTGCTTGTTATCAAACTCCCGCCCATTATCACATTGAAGAGTATTGATTTCCCGTTCGAATTGAGTTATAACAAAGGCCCGAAAATGTAAGAATGTGTCATAGACTTGGGATTTTTGGGCAATGGGGAAAGTCCACACAAAAATGAAAAGTTTTCAATAAGAACAAGATAATATCTATGACCAATCGAACTCAAAATGGGTGACGTGTACAAATCACAATGAATTATATCAAATGGCACTGTAGTAAAGGAAGAAGAATAAAAAACGGTAATTTTATTTGTTTTCCAATAGTGCAAGAATGACACACATGAGAGTTGAGAGTGACCATTTTTATTACAATTGATAAACTTATTCTTCCTAAGGAAGTCAAAAACTGGTTCTCCCGGGTGACCTAAACGGTCATGCCATAAAGATGAATTGATTGCCGAAAAAGAAAATTGAGATGTTGCAGGGGTAGTGAAAGCAGAATGGAGAGGGTACAATTCGCCTTGACTATCACATCTCAGGAGGTGCGTCCCCGTCCGGAAATCCTTCACAGAAAATTCAAATGGGTCAAATTCAACAGTGACCGAGTTATCACTTGTAAATTTACGCACATAAATTAATTTTTTAATAATGTGAGGAGCATGGAGGACATTATTTAAGGAAAAGGGAAGGGATGGAGAAGACAATAAAGTGTGATAACCCACAATTGGAATACGGCTACCATTAACCACAATTATGTCATTATTATTTAAATTGCTCGAATTGAAATAGGACGTGAGCGTACCTTGGTCCGATGTCATATGAGAAGTAGCGCCCGTGTCCATAAACCAAGTTGGAGTAGGCGAATTAAGGCTGAGTGTGTGCATGGCGGCCTCAATATTTGTTGGAACAGTGGATGTAGATGCCAAATATGTCTGCTGAGAGCTGCTGCCATGAGGTGGGCGATAGCCTAACAGACTAGATTGGCCTGGTGTGGTGAGTAAACAGGTGGCTGATAGTTGGACCAAGCCCAGTTCTGAGTTGGGTATGGGCATGGGGGCACAACCCATTGCAATTGGGGAGGCGCCCACTGTTGTTGCTGCTGAGGCCAACTAAAATAGGGCATCCCTTGCTGCTGCCTGCCATTCGATCGGTTGCCCCCATTACTGCTGCCACCTCCATTCGATCGACCACCGTCATTACCATTTCCCCCACCACTATTACTGCGATTGCCCCCTTATTTCCTCAAATATCACCCCCATTTTTCCTTCCAGAATTACCACCTCCAGAATTACCACCCTTTGATTTTCCCTTTGATCCACCGCCGCCACGCCTAGGCGGAGCAAAACTAAAAAATAGGGCTGGTTCCTCAGACTATTTGACATGGCTAGCCACCATGGTCGAGTGATGTGATGTAGCTTCCTTTTTAGCAAGGCCAGTTTCATCGAGCACGAACATAGATCGAGCACTGGAGAAGGACGATAGGGGATCACGTTGTCGGATAAGGGTTGCTACTTCGTTGTATGCTTCTGTGAGACCAGCCACCATTTGAAGCACAAGGTGATTGTCTGAAACGGGGGCCCCAGCATTTTTAAGTTGGTCGAAAAGCAGCTTGAGGCGTTGACAATATGCAGAAGCACTCGAAAATTCCTCCATAGTTGTGGAGGAGAACTCCTGCTCAAGAGTCATCGCCCGAGAGTTTTTGTTATCCTCAAAAATATCTCGCAGCCTATCCCATGCAGCCATAGCAGTCGATCTGGATCAAGGATGGTCTGCAAAAGGACAGTAGAGATGGTGGAATAAATCCATCGGAGAACCGTGGCATCAAGCGTATCCCATAATTCCTGCTCTTCATCATTCGAAGGAGGCTTGTCCTTCCCTTTCTCCGAAGGGATGATATGATGGAGGACCTTACAGTTCCGCCGACGTCATGAACACGGAACAGTTCCGCCGACGTCGAGTATTGTAAGTTCTCGACTTCAAGAATCACCGACACATTATTTTACACGTTTGAAAATGCAAGAGCAGGGTGAAAACCAGATATGGACAAGGAGGCCATGGATCCTATGCGGAAGAGAGAAAACGACAAGAAATAAGAGAAGATACGGCAAACAAGAATTAGGGTGCGTGCGAAAGCGAAGAGATCGAACCCTAATTTGATACCATAATAGAAGAATACTTCGTGTCTTCTCTATTCATTTTCAATACAATATAATATATATTCATGTTATCCTACCATTCTAGATCCTATATTTTAGGCTATAGTACTCTAGGAATATATTCTAAGATAACTGAATAAATAACATTACATATTCAATCAAATACAATCACATAACCGAAATATATACATATATTCTAACAAGAATGTCAAAAGAAATGCTATTTTGAAGCAACCCAATTTCATGTGCCAAATTTGGCACGGGTAAAAACACTATCCCTTTTTATTTTTCTTTTCTTTTTTGTTTCCTCGTTCCAAAATAAATAACCAAATTTTTAACAAATTAATTTTAAGATGGAGATAGTATATATTATTTAATTTAATTTAATATAATTTTAAGTTATTTGCATCATTAATTTTAAAAATAAAATTTTAACAAATTGAAATTACTATTTCCACCCTATTTATTAATTTCTTATTTAATTATTTAGTTTTATAACATAATAGTTAATACTCCCTCCGTCCCGCTCGAAGTGTCTCAACTTTCCTTTTTGGGCGTCCCATTTATTTAAAGTGTCTCAATCCCAAAATGGAAAGTTTTTATTATTTTTATACTCTTCCTACCCCACTCATTCTCTCTCCTACTTTACTTTACATTCACAACATTCTCTCTACTAACTATTCCTCCCAATCATTCTCTCTCCTATTTAATTTTCCATACTCACATCATTTAACATTTTTCTCTTTCTTACCTCACTTTCCTTAATTCTCGCGCCGATCTCATTTTGAGATACTTCGAGCGGGACGGAGGGAGTATAATGTATATGAATCATATTATCAATAATAATATACATAATAATATTCGATTAATGAAAAACATTTTAATTAAATGAAATAATAAGAAACATTCCTATTTGGTGCAAGATTTGAATCAAGCTGTTGGAGATGGTGCAATATATTCTAAAATGGTGCAATTTCTGCATCAAATTGTTGGAGATGACCTTAGTTCCTTTTTTATTTTGTCTCATTTTAAGGTTTTTAATTACTTTATTATTTAAAATGAACAATGAAACCCACTTGTCTTCATTAAAACAAAAACTCTCTACCCACTTTCTATTTACTATTTTACTTTTCATACTTGCAACATTATTTTTCTTAAGTCTTACTCCCTCCGTCTCACATTAGGTTACATGTTTATTATTGAGAATGAAAAATAAGGAGTGAATATATATAATGTTATTAAAATAGGTGTTGTGAGTGGGTAGGAGAGAGAAAGTGGAGTAGAGAATAATAAGTGGATAGTTGTTGTGAGTATGACAAGTGGATCCCATGAATAAAGAAGTATTAAAAAGTTTCTTTTTTAGAAAAGTAAAATTTTAAAATGGGACGTCCAAAATAACAAAATGGATAAAATTTTATGAGACGGAGGGAGTATGTTAAGTCAAATTAAAAACATTAATTATTAAAACGAGACTATTTTTTTTATTGCTTTAAAAGACATCACAAAACAAGAGAGGCAATGTGAACGACGTGGAAACCCACTCGGCAGCTCGCAGGAGTAGTCCCAGTTCCCGAAATGGTGTATGTGCCCTACTACTTGAGAGAATTGTGTCAGTTTGATATTGGATCAGGGAAAATGCCTGCCAGGCCATTTGCAGTCTTTTTTCTTTCTGTTTTAAAATAACTAGTAAAAGCTCGTATCTAAGGATACATATATTTTTTTTCTAAATTTAAATTTTATTTTTTTTTTAATTTAAAGAATTTTTTTTTTATATTTTTAAGGATAAAATGGAAAAGGGACAACTTAGTGAGGACAAAATGAAAAATTTAACTTATGAAACTATTTATAGTACTGTAGATAGTGGAGGTGTAATTTATACTAGCTGCCCAAATTTTGTCTTGCATGCAAATTAATAAAATGGGTGGGAAGAAAAAATGATATGAGTGTAATTTGAAAATAGGAGAGAGAATGAGTGGAAGAAATAGTAAATTATAATGGTGTTGTGAGTATTAAAATAATGTAGGAGAGAGAATAAGTGGAGGGAATAGTAAAGATTCCTTTCCAAAAAAAGGAAAATAAAAGCTATTAACGGGACATCGAAAATGACAAAATGAAAAGCTACTACTATCGGAACGGAGGAAGTAGATATTATTCTCCAATATAACACCCTCCTAACTGATTCTGGTTAGCTCTGTTTTATACTGATGACAAGTTGAACAATCATACCCCCTATAAACTTTTAAATCAGCAAGAATGCATCCATGGATAGAGGCTACTGTTACCACTTGCCAAAGGACACGTCATAAAATCTCCTGTGTGACTGTGTCACTTGTGTATCAATTACTCACTCTGTCTCCTGGTAATATTCAGAAGGGCAAATAACAATTTAGGGCTCAAAGTATTGGGGGTAGTATCGATTAGGGGTCCCATATCTAATTTTCGACAAATCAGGGCTCAATATCTAAACTTTTCGTCAATTAAGGGCTTTTTGACGGATTTTGTTAGAAAAGTCAGTTAAGTGACATGTGCGACGCACGTGCTGGACTAAATTGAATTGGCACTAACTTTTAAGGGATTAAATGACATATTTTATAAATATGGGGGTTAAATGAAATTATTTTAATTTCAAATTAAAAAAAAAAAAAGCCTCACTTTCTCTCTCCTTGCCTCACTTTCTCTCTCTCTCTCTCTCTCTCTCTCTCTCTCTCTCTCTCTCTCTCTCTCTCTCTCTACTTTCTCCGGCAAGCGACCTCTGCCATCCCCAGATTTTGACGACCGTCCCCTTCAATCCATCTGACGGAAGGAAGGCAGAGGGAAAGGGTGAGTGTGTGAACCCCAACGTAGGTCGGGATCGCCCACAACCCTAACCGATCCTTCATTCCTCCGAACAACTCCAACACCGAATCTCTGTCCAATGATTCAAATCAAATCCCATACCAGGCGCCGCCAGCCGCTATCCACAACAAGAATCGCCACCAATACCCCCAACCTTCCAAACATTGCCTCTAACACACACTCGCACAGCACAGGCAACAACTGAGGAATGGAGATGAAGAAATTGTTTCAGTTAGGGTTGATGAAGGCCAAAATGGGCTTAGGCCCGTGGATTTTTTTTTCGGCCCGTGGTCCGTGGCCCGTCTTATCCGTGGCCGTGGCGTAGAGCGCCCGTAGGCTGGCCCGTGTAAATTCTGATACGAGCCCGGTTTAATAATCATGGTGACGGGCGGGCCAAGCCCGCGGGCTTCCAAAGCCTGTTTGCCCATTTTCCGTTTGGCCCGTTTTTTTTTATAATTTATATTTAACGTTTGAATAATTAACACCAATGTCATTGTGTCCTAGTGGTAAGTTGCACTCCCTTATTCCAATTCACACCAGGTTCGAATCCCCCCTATCCCCATTTCAGATTTTGTAAAAAAAAAAAAAGGGGAAATCCGTTTGGCCCATGGATCCTTGGATCCGGGCCAAACGGGCGGGCCTCACATCGGTTTAACCCACGGGCCGGGCCGGGCTAAAGCCCGTTGATACACACGGACAGGCCAGGCGAAGCCCGTTTCGCCGTTTAGCCCGTGAATGGCGGGCCGGGCCGGGCCGGATAGTCCGTGTGGGCATCATCAGTTAGGGTGCGCTCCGGAGTTTAAATTATGAGAGAAAGGATTTGATTTTTTTATCAAAAAGCCTCCGATTGTTTTATCTTTGATTTTTGATTTTGTTAGAATTTGTGGGATAAAAGCATTTTGATTTTGTTGTAATGGTGGTTTGGTGGCAGCAGTAGTGGAGACAGGGTGGTGTTGGAATGATGGAGCGATTTTTGGGAGTTTGCTGAATCTGGGATAGATCTGCGGTGGTGGGCAGCACGTTGATCGGAGGAGGGGTAATTGGTGGTGGTGGTGATGAAGAAGAAGATGTTCTCTCTCTCTCTCTTTTTTTTTTTTCTTATTTTGAGACGGAGGAACTATTTAAGGTGTTATTATTTTTATTCAAAAAATATATTGCATAAAATAAATATATTGCTTCAAAAAATAAAATTGCTTCAAAAAATATTTATTTCAATTCTAATATATTAATATTTCCAAAAATATGTTTTTATTATATAATGCTAATTCAATGATTTAATTATTTTCTAATTTTTTGTTTTATTTTATAATTTTTAACATTTATTTTTTATATAATTTAATTAGTTAAAATGTGTTTCATTAAAAAAAATTTGATTAAAAAAAATATTACAAGATTTACGTTAAAAATTAATTAATTTATGTGATAAATATATTTAATTTATATATTTTTTAATTTATAATGTGATAACTATAATTTATTAAAAAAATAAAAACAAAGTTGTATTTTTTAAAAAAATACTACACAATTTATGTGAAACTTTTATATTTTAGAAAAAAAGAATACATAAATCATAAACAATTTATTTTAAAAAATTAGTAAAAAACGGTATTTTACAAGAATTTTTTCATTTCTAAATTTTGCAATAAAAATTTATTACATTTTTTAAATAAAATTATCTTTTTTAAATAAAATTATCTTTTTTAACTAAAATTATCTTTATTAAATAAAAATTGGCAATTTTTTAAATAAAATTTTCTAAATCAAAAAGATTTAAGTGACATGTCACTTACTTTTATTTAAAAAAAAAAAAATATTACAAGATTTACGTTAAAAATTAATTATCATTTTTTAAAAAAAAAATACTTTTTTCCTTTAAAAATACATTTATTTTTATATTTATAACATTTATTTTACAAGATTTACTTTAAAAATTAAATAATTTTTTTTAAAAAAACGCAATTTTTTTATATTTATAACATTTATTTTAACATATTTTAAAAATTATAAAAAAAATTATATCTTTTCGAAATATATATATTTTCAAAAAATATTATTTTTTAAAAAATATTTTGTAATGATCATCAATTTTTAAAAATTTACATTTCAGTCCTCAATAACTGATTTGCTTTTCAATTTAGTCCCAAAACCGTCACTTAACTGACTTTTCTAACAAAATCCGTCAAAAAGCCCTTAATTGACGAAAATTTTGGATATTGAGCCCTGATTTGCCGAAAATTAGATATGGGGCCCCTAACCGACACTACCCCCTATACTTCAGGCCCTAAATTGTCATTAACCCTATTCAGAAAGACTCTTTTTAATCTTCTCAAAGTAAATCACCAACAAAGTCCTAAATTAGCCATCAGATTTTGCGGATTAAAAAATTATTACTCGTATATGTATGTTAAATGAGTTGTAACAGGTATTATTCGTCCCAACTCATTACCCGCTTCAATCAGGCTCAACCCGGCTCAACCCAACCCAACCCAACCCGATTGTCAGATCTACTTATCATACTCACAACAATGATTCACTTCATTTTCCCTCTCCTATCCAACCTTGGTATCATCATAACGTTATCTTTAATATTCCCGCATTAATTTTGCAATTATTTATCAAATAAGAATACCAAACTTCATTGCATATTATTCAACCCAAAAAAGTACTACCTCTATCCTCAAATAAATGTTCCAAAAATTATCAAACTTGCTCTTGATCAATTGCTCTTGATCAAGAGTAAATTTTCTTTAAAAAAAAATGGTCATTCATTTCCAAAATGAATGGAGGGAGTAGTGTATTTGATTAAATCATAACGATTCTCATACAGCCAAAGATCAAAACTTCACACATAAATTTAGCAACAAACTCTGCTAAAACAACGCAGAATGTTACAATGTGTTGCCCCTTTTGGAACAATTTAAAAGAATAAGCCAAAATGCAAACAAAGCTTTTTTTCAATAAATTCGAAAACAATGATGAGTCAATCCCTCAACCTTCCAGTAAGATAAGGCAAGAGAAGAAGGGGGGGGGGGGGGGAATTTAAGAAAATCAACCCACAAAAAGCATAGTAGGAAAGTTTCACCAATTAGCCTCCAGAGTGGGATACTGGGGTGGTTACAAACTGACCATCCTTATAGGCGTGAAGGAACTGCTGCGGCAGGGCATGCTCCCCCTGCATCATTGAAAAATAAATTGTCGTTACGATAGGTGTATACTCTATTCTTAGAAGTACGCCTCTTTTTATTAGAGCGTTTTTCTTTAGAGCATTTTGGGGAAAAAGTGTATACTCTGTTCTTAGAAGTATGACTCTTTTTGGGGACAAATAAAAAGGGGAAGAGTCACTTTCTCTTTGGGACGGAGGGAGTATTACATTAGTAATGGGTGTTTAGTCAAGATCTAACTATAATAAAACCTACATTGGGAGTCTTGCAATGGCAGATCTTAAGAATTGCAGATTCGGCTCAATGCTATCTAGATTTTGTCGATCTGTGAACTAGATTATCAGAAAAATTGCAGATATCATGGAACCTAAAGGAATTATTGCTTGAAAAGGAAGGGAAGACATCATTCTAGCCCTGTTATTTCAGTTTTGCTCTGAATCAGACTAGAGCTCAAGAGCAGACTTTTTATGGAACGATCTTCTATCCAGTAACTGAATCCCTATGCTTGTTCATAGTTATCAATGGTATAAATACTCCATATATTTTATGTATTCACATATTTACTTTATTGATGATAAAATATTTTTTCTCATAGTTATCTATTGCAGACTCGGGATATTATTCTTGCAATGAATCGTGATAGTTAAGAAGGTGCAATATATCTCAATCAGGAAGGAAAGCTACATTATGCTTATGCTATGCAGAATAGGCACTATATGGAAGTTACGAGGGGACTAGGATAACCATACACACTAACATCTTAAATTGTTGTGTTGATCTTCTCACAAAATCATTCACTCCGTTTGCAATCTTTTATTCAATATCTTCCACATCCACAAATATCAGTCGATGCAAATGCGATTCATAATCAAATATGATTCACATGATCCCCTGAGTAACATCTAAAGGCATATGTGTCCAAAAAAATTATAACTTGAGGATTGCCTCCTTGTTGGCTAGGCTAACATCCAAAGGCAAATGTGTCAAAATTTTATAACTTGAAATAGAATGATTTGTAACTTGAGGATTTCCTCCTGGGTAGGTTGTCACGCATGAATTTGCATTGCAAAATCTTGAACAACATGGTGCTAATAAATTTGGAAAAAATCAACATCATGTAGAAGGCCTTAGCAATCAGGAGTTGATGTTGATACTTGATACTCCCTCCTCCATCCCTAATTGAATGTCCGAAAATCATTTTTAAATACACTCTGAAAATGTGTACTTTTTATACATTTTAATAGCAAAGATCCACAAATATTCTTGTTATCCACTTTCTAAACATTTAGTTTTACGATAATAAAATGAATGGCAAAAGAAATTGGTAAAAAAGCGTTTAGGGACAGTTTTTTGCAAAAGAGACATTCATTTTGGGACAAAAATTTCTTGATTTTGGACATTCATTTAGGGACAGATGGAGTACTAAATGCGACTACACATGTGAAAGTAAAACCACCAGAAAGAAATATAAAGCATACCCAATCACCATCAGGACCGGAGGCAGGCACCAAGACATTAATTTCACTGGACTTGGCAGTAGTTATAGAAGCCTCTAGAGACTCTTTGCTCAAATACAGTTGGCAACCTGCTGTGTTGTCCACTGAAATTGTTGGGGCTGAACCCTACAAGCGACCACAGAAGAAGTGTTCATCATGCCTGAAGAAGTACTCATCTTAAAGAAAATAAATAAAATCCTAATACACGTCTCTGAGTCCACAAGACATAAATTAGTTGAACCACTCAATATAATTCACAATTCCGACTTTAGTCAATTCATTACAGTATAAGTATCACTGAAAAATTATATCCAAACTTATGGTTTTCCTTTTCTTTTATAAACACACAAAAATAGTACATACCTGGCATTGCACCTCAACACTGGTGCAGTTAACAATCTCACAAGCAGCAACAACATCCTGTTCAAAGTAAAAGTATCAATGACTGCACATAACATGCTGCTTAAAAGGTACCCCTCCATCCCGAAATGATCTTCCTACTTTTTTGGTTGTTAATACGAAAGTATTTTAAGCAATAATTTTACGCTAATTTAATTATTCTAATGAACATCTAAAAATTGTTATTGATAGTATTTATAATGGTGTATCAACAAGAACTTTCAAATTTTCCTTGGGGCTATAAATTAATCTCAATTTATTGCTCAAAGAGCCTTCGTAGTGACAACCAAAAAAGGGGGAAGAACATTTCGGAACGGAGGGAGTATCTTCTTAAACAACTCCATAAATCAAGAATTTCCTCACAGACCTTGAAAACAACCCCCATTTTAGTGCATTTGTCAACGGTGATGTTGTTAATTTTTCCTGCACAAATGGAGTAATATTAAAAATAAAAATAAAAAACTGTCTCAAGAAGACAAATCAACGCATTTAAACATAAGGAATCTCATTTAAGATAATGATTAACTTGGCCATTAAAAGTAAGAACAAAATTGAAGTACCATGTATCTGAAGAACAGAATCTTTGCATCCAAAAATATAGACTGTCTGCTTTGAGTCACAGTTATCAATAACCAAATTCTTTTTCCCTATTTGATTCTCAACAACCCACCTGCAGAATCATGCAACAGGATATACCTTCAACATTTATTCAACCTTTTATCAGAACGGAATAACAAATAGAACCAATTTATACTCACTTACGACCCATCTGAAGCTCAAACTTGGGAGGTCCAGTTTTAGAGAAAGATGGTGAACTTGCACGAACTTCTTTTTCACTGGCGGCAACAATACCAGCTCTATCTGCACGGTTCTTGGTCTTCATATCGTCTGTAACCTTTCTCAAACCTGAAACAAAAAGCTTATATCAGAATTTCCAATCTACCAGGTGAATCAAAATCCAATTGGAAAGACAGCAAAACAAATGAAGAATACCGGCAGTAACTGGCTTTGAACCAATTTCTTGAAAAACAGCAGACATTCCTTCCTTTGGACGCGATGATGAAGACTGAGAAGATTCAGCACTGAAGAGCGAAGCTGGTGGAGGAGGTGGAGGACCTGGAGGCCCTGGAGCGCTTGCATTAGAAGCTTTTGATGGGGCAGATAGTGCTGGTTTGCCTGTAGCAGACCATACAGGACCCAAGGGATAGTGTCTCTTCACAAAATCCCTCAACCCCGGTACAAACAGTTCTTTCAGAGCTTTCGCCCACTCCACATGATTTGAGTCTTTATTTTTGTACTCTACAAGAATCTACAATATGCTTAAATATCAGCATCACGTACAATGAAATACAACAAGATGATATTTCACAGAGTATAATGAGAACCTAACATATTGGGAGGGTACACATTAGTGATGTGGCAGGAGATGTATACTAGGAAGAAAGGATGTTCATCACTGCTAATGTACTACAGAGTTTGTGGATTATTACACGTCACCATATCACTTTATTCAAACCAAATAACTAGAAAAACAAGTGTGAAGGATATATCTTCTTTGGGTTTCGAATACTTCCTCCCGTCCAAGAAAATGTCCCCTTTTGAAAAGTCAAAACATTTTAAGGAAGCACTTGCTTGTACATTCTAGAAATTGCTCTAAAGCCATTACTCTTTAAGACAGGGGACTATGCTTTTGAGACAAAACAAAAAGGAAACAGGAACTATTTCTTTGGGACTGAAGAAGTAGATTTGAATTAATGCCTCTCATATGGCTTGTAGGAGCAGTTGCGGAGCAAGGGAAAATTTCGAAAGTGGGAAGGGGGGGGGGCAAAAACATTTTCACTATTTAAAAGGGGGCAAAAATATTTTTTGTTTTCGTTACACAAACGGGTATAAGATGAGAGAAAGAACACGGCATGGGAATTTATGACTCAAACATGAGAGTGTTTGTATTGCTATGATATTGTTTATATGCACAACTCAGAGTCCTACTAATATGAGCTATTCAAGGATAAAGATCTGATCAACACAATACTTAAAAAAAGATCTACTCTAACTATGCACAATTATCCACTCAAAATAACTAGATTGTATCAAGCACGAGATGTGTACGAGAGGTATCGTTTACAACGGGAGAAGTTTCAATATATTAGAATATTGACACACATTTAATCAAGCATATACACGCAATCAGTATCCACATTACAGCATCATATGTTCATGTTTGGACATGGTAGTAGGTTAAGGTGAAGATAGTAACTTATTTAGAAAATTGACACTCATTTGAGGACTATTGTTTTTAAATGGACATTGATTTTAAGACAGAGGGACATTTCATTTGCACTACACATTTTTAGATCCTCATGTTTGGTTGCTACCTTCCTAAAAAATAGTTAAAAGTACCTTGTTATTGTAAAATTCGGCCATTTGCCAACTGTCCTCAACATGTGTAATAGGCATGCTCATGCCTACAGAAAGGGGAAGGTATAAGAAGAAATAAGAACCCTTGAAAGGAATTTGTGAATCTCCTGCACAAAGCCTATTAAGTTATTTTTCTCACCGCAATCTTTGCCGGTGTATGCAATCCATGCTAGTGCTGTTAAACTGTCACCAGCAGATTTCAAGTGATTGAAGAAATCAGATCGCCTCCCCTCTGCCATGGAACTAGCTTTGACAATAGCTTCATTCAGAGGCTTGAGAAATTCACCCAATCCTGCCATATCAGGTTTCTGGATAAAAAAAGTAA
This sequence comes from Adenophora triphylla var. japonica, assembly GCA_022495995.1. Classification (NCBI taxonomy): domain Eukaryota; kingdom Viridiplantae; phylum Streptophyta; class Magnoliopsida; order Asterales; family Campanulaceae; genus Adenophora; species Adenophora triphylla. The sequence continues at coordinate 125,036 of JAFEMH010005800.1, forward strand.
AGCTTCAGCAACAGAAGAAACAAAACCAATCAACAACCATATGTAAAGAAAAGGTTATGTAACAGTCTATTTTTCCAAATATGTGATGTTCTAGAGGGGGTTATGATGAAATGTCGAACCCATAAAAGGACATTAGACATGTTCAAGAGGGAGTATACTATAAGCCCATGACACTTATCTCAGACAGATTCAACTCAGAAGACAAACTACTCAAACATAACGTACTCGGCACCTCAGGATAAGAATATAAAGTAGCATTCAAATTCATAAATGATTACATGATTTTAAACAGTTATCATTAATTTCAGAAGAATTCACTTCGGATAGAGCAACTGCCCACGACAGATCTTACTTCGAAAGATCTAATTCTAATACACCTGGATACTAAATCTCAATTAATATCAATGTGATGGATGTCCATATCCGATACACGCCAGCTAGCAATTTCACATGTGTAGCACACTAAACTCATATCATTCAGGAAAATCAAAATCACATCCTCACTTTTAACAGTCAATGCAATCAGACTCTCTTCATATATATAATCTACAAAAGCTGGCACAATCGCATTACTAAAAAGCAGGCTTAACTATTCAACACTTCACCGAATTGAAATAACAATTTTCATAAAAACTTAAATAGCATCAAACGACATGTGCACCATCGAATGAAAATCCCCAAATGTGGCGGGCCGCCAAGCCACCAACTTCATTTCCATTCAAACAAACACAAAACCAAAACAAACAGTACCTGAGATTGCTTGATCTTAATGAGAAGCTCCTTCTGAACAGAGAAAGCTTCGTTGATGACATTGGTGACATCCAGAACTTGACCTCCAATCTTCTCCGCAGCACTCGAAACCCTACCTAGGTATTGCGACACCAGATCACCAAATGCAATAATTGACGGATCCGAAGCCGCAGCGTCATCTCCAATCTCCGCCGCGTAACCTCCCACCGACCGGGAACCGGTGGACAGCGCTTCCAGCCGCGTCACCGCCGACTCCAACCTCTGTATCAACTTCTCATCCATTACTCTCTCTCTCTCTCTCTCCACTTTGTTTCTCTCTCTACAAATTGTTTCAGATAAAGCGGATCCGGTAGTGGTTTGAAGGGATAATCTAATCTGTGATGTTGATGGAAGGGGTGGTAAAGTTTTGAGATCAGAATGTGGAGAGAATTTTCGTTGTCGTTCGAACGCCGAAAGCCAGTAAAGTACGATTGGCTTTTATGTGTGTGTGTTTTTTATCTGGCCGGTGATTTGAACAACGGCGAGAAAATGTGACGTGTCAGTTGCTCAGTAAATAGTGGCGTTTTATGTTGTTGTAAATCACCTGCGATTATGTCAATCACTTTAGGGCAAATAGCACTTTAGGATGCCACCAAGTTTACACGAAGTTGCAATTTAAAGTTTAAAGTTATAATTTTTGTAATTTAGTACATTATTTTTATATATTTTTTTTTGATTATTCAGGTTTTCCAGTTTTGCTGGATCAATCAACACCAAATGGCTGTTCCAGTTCTCCTGCCAAGATTTGAACTCCCACACTGAGATTGCAAGCCCAACAGTACTTCCCCTACGAAAGGGCACCATTATACCACTAGGCCAAGGCCCATTAGGTACATTATTTTTATATTTTATTGCAATTTAAAGTAAAAATGGATAACAATTAACAAAAACTAATAGAATAGATGAAAAGTATACCTAATATCTTTTAAATTTACATTTCACCTCCTGAAATTTCATATTTTATGAATATATATTGTAACAATAGATTTTAATAAAAAATTAGTATTAAATAATAACATATAAGTAACTTTGAAAATATTAATATAATATTTATTCCTCCAAAAAAAAATGTATGAAAAATAAAGAAGCCTTAGAAAAGAAAAAAAAATGTTTTCATAAATTTTTATCTACGAATTCTACCAGAAAATTTTACTCTCTTTGTCCCAATTTAAGTTTTCTACTTTGACAATAGTCACAATACATGGTTATTAATAAAACAATAAAAATAAAAAGTAATTGAACAATTAAAAGTGGTTGAAGTTTAGAGTTGAGAAAAAGTAAAATACAAATAGTAATTTTAAAACTATTTTTGATTAAAATACAAATATGTCTCTTACCTTTTTCATATGAACTAGCAGTATCCCCGTGCGATGCACGGCGATATAAGATTTTTTTTTAATTTATAAAAAAAAGAAATTGGTTGTGATGAAATTATAAGTATAAGTGAAGAAGTAAAACAACAACTTTTTAAATTTACACATTAACAATTTTAATTATAATGATCAAAATATAACGATAAGTGATAATGAAAAATGAAATATTTTTGAAATACATTGCAATTTAATTACACACGACTCAAATAAAAGTCTCTTATTATACATTCTTAACTACTTTCTTATATACAACATCCGATAACATTTGTAAACCAAAAGATCAATCAAATATGAATCAAAATTGATCATTTATTTGAGACAGATGTAGTAATAATATTATTTCTTACTTAAACATACAATTTCTACTTAAAAATACGATATTTACCTTTAAGTGAAATAAATAAAGAAAAGAATATTTCTTCCAATCTGTAATAAGAGGCACACATTTTTATTTTGGGAGTCTCGTCGATAAATTTTATTATTCAAAATGAAATTTTTATAATTATTTTTATTCAATTGTCTCTTTTAGTCAAATGTTAAATATTTTCACTAAATAGAAAAAAGATAAAATATTTAAATAATTATTAAATATAATTACTAAAATTAGTATATTTCTCAAAAAAATATTTCAAATGCAAATTAAATTTTCTTTTGCTTATTCATTTTTTTAGACGATTAAATAGGATGAGCGTTCAAATAAGTTGTTGAATCACTTCATTTAATTTAATACTCTTACATTTTAATTTTTAATTTCAAAACTCTCTGCCTCCCTTATTTCTCTTTCCTTCAAACATTGCTTCTCTCTCTCTCTCTATATATATATCTACATCTCTACCCAATCTCTCGGTTTCTTTCTCTACCCATCAATGGCGCCGCCCTACCACCGCCATACCTTAAAAAACGTCAGCACCACTCGTTACCGAAAGAGATTTCAATCCTCAAAAACTCTCAAAAAAATCAAGACTCCCAATCTCAATCTGACGACCAAACCCAAACCCACTACCGCCGCCCATCGCCTCCATTTACCCTCCTTCTCCAAACTACTCCCGACCGGCTTCCTCAATCCTCATTCCGGTAAGATCCAAATCCAACCCTCTCCTCCTTCCAAAGTCAAAATCCCTAGCCAAATTTCATCTTTTCTAACACTCTCCTTCGCCAATTTAATCCTTTCTTCAAATCAACAATCTTCTCCAATCCTCTCCATGACCACTTTCTATAAACCTAAACCACCCTTTGAATACTTCATTATAGGGTAAAGCAAGGTTCAGATCTGTAAGTGATCAGGTAAGAAGATAACTCCGCCATGGATGCAACCTCGGTTGCAATATCAAAGATCTACATCCGGAGATTGCCAAGCCAAGAAACGAATAACCCTGATTACCTGAGTCTACTCATCAAACAGAGAGAGTAATAAACTTCGTGTGTGAAAGTGTGTGCTTCTGCGTATTTTGGCGTATAACTATGTGCTTGTGTGTGTTAATGTTTCCTTCAGTTTCTGTGTCTGTTTGTTTATGTGTGTTTTTTAAATATTAAGAAAGTATGAGGAGAGAAGAAAGAAGGAATAGGCTGACTCTTTTAAATGAGTAGAGGACAACATGTGAAAATGTGAACCTTTGCCTAATCCAATCAAAACATATGCAAATTTTTAAAAAATGATCTAGTCAACAATCTAAAATGTATTCAGCAAGCTAATCTAATGTAGAGCTTATCTTGCAAGTTAAAGCAATAAAATAGAAAATTCATCAATGGAAATCGATAAATATTTGTCTTATTCAAAGCAATGGGAAATGTGCACCTTTGCCTAATCCAATCAAAATGCATGCAAATTTTTAAAAAATGATGTAGTCAACAATCTAAAATATACTCTCTCCGTTCCAGAAAATGCTTCGCCTTTTACCCAAAATGGCGTTCCGTTTGAAGCTTCACCTTTTCTAAAATGGAAAATTTTTATTAATATTCTATTATACCCACTCACTATTTCCTCCACTCATTCTCTCTCCTAATTCACTATTACACTCACAACACTTTTTAAATTTACTATTTCCTCCACTAATTCTCTCTCCTATTTTTAAATTACACTCACAACATTTTTTCTTTTTACCTATTTCCTTAATTTGCGTGCCGAGCAAAAAATGGTGAACCATTTCCTGGGACGGAGGGAGTATTCAGCAAGCTAATCTAATGTAGAGCTTCTCTTGCAAGTTAAAGCAATAAAATAGAAAATTCATCCATGAAAATCGATAAATATTTGTCTTATTCAAAGCAATGGAAAATGTGCACCTTTGCCTAATCCAATCAAAATGCATGCAAATTTTTTAAAAAAATGATCTAGTCAACAATCTAAAATGTACTCCCTCCGTCTCAGAAAATGCTTCACCTTTTACCCAAAATGGCGTCCCGTTTGCAGCTTCACCTTTCCTAAAATGGAAAAGTTTTATTAATATTCTATTATACCCACTCACTATTTCCTCCACTCATTCTCTCTCCTAATTCACTATTACACTCACAACACTTTTTAAATTTACTATTTCCTCCACTAATTCTCTCTCCTATTTTTAAATTACACTCACAACATTTTTTCTTTTTACCTATTTCCTTAATTTGCGTGTCGAGCAAAAAATGGTGAACCATTTCCTGGGACGGAGGGAGTATTCAGCAAGCTAATCTAATGTAGAGCTTCTCTTGCAAGTTAAAGCAATAAAATAGAAAATTCATCCATGAAAATTGATAAATATTTGTCTTATTCAAAGCAATGGGAGCAAGTACTTTTTTTTAATCACAAAAAATGATAAAGAGAAAAGAAAGAGTAGGGAGCAAGTACTTTATTTTTTCGTGGAGTGTGCATACATACAATTGTCAAAGTTTTACATATACGTGTCATTTTCTCTTTGCCAAATAAAACAAATGGACCTCATGCACACATTAACATCAGCAAGCATCTTTTCTTGATAGACTAAATTTTTGTCTTATTCAAAACAATGAAAAAAGACAAATTTGCCCTTGATTGTGACAGCATTTACCACTTCCTTCCTTTAATATATATAGAGATGAATTATGTATTTTCGAAAATATTCTTAATGATACTTTTCATTTTTGTTGCTATTGAAAGTGACATTTTTGAGCGGGCTTTTTCTATTTATAGAATGCAATCTTGTTATAAGATATAGATAGATTGGTCTTATAAAAAACGCGTTTTTTCTGGCACATAGAAAAAACGTGTTTTGTGTTCTCCGTTTGTGCCAGTGCCAGTTAAACAAAGTGCCAGTGTGATAAAGTGTCAGTGCATGTGTAACAAAATGCCAGTGAAAAAAGTGCCGGTACCAATTTAACAAAGTGCCAGTGTAAACTGGCACTGACACTTTATTAAACTGGCACTGACACTTTTTACACGGGCACTTTTATATACATTAACTGACACTCTTCACACTGGCACTTTGTTACACTAACGCTGGCACTTCGTTACACTAACATTATTGCTGGCTCTCAAAAACACAAGCACTGGCATTAAAAAACACATGCACTGGCATTCAAAAACACATGCACTGGCACTCAAAAACACATACACTGGCACTCAAAAAACACTGGTAATCATTTTTGCTGGCATTCAAAAAAATATGGACTGGCATTCAAAAAAATATGGACTGGCATTCAAAATCAGTAATTATTTTTGCTGGCATTCAAAAAAATATGGACTGGCATTCAAAAACACATGGACTGGCATTCAAAATCAGTTTATTTTTGCTGGCATTCAAAAAAACATGGACTGACATTCAAAAAAACATGGAATGGCATTCAAAATCAATTACACTGGCATTCAAAATCAAACAATCCTCAAATTCCACCGAAAGAGGGGAATCAATTGTGAAGGTCAGTCTAGTTAACCCAACTCTTCAATGGCGGCTCGGCAGGTACACCGGCGACTTATCTCCCTCTTCTCCGGCAGGAAACCTCTCACCTCCTTCCGTACAGGTCTGCTATCTCTCTCGTTTGAATGAATATATAAATCGATTGGAACTCTAGGTTTTGATATTCAGATTGTTTTCTTTTTGAGAAATTAATCAATGGGAAGGGCCGCCAGTGATTGGGTTTTGACAGGGGACTGGTGGTCGCCGGCGAATGGTGAGAAAAAAGACGATTAGGGAGCGAACTGGTGTTTTGCGTTTAGAGAGAGAGAGAATCCCGTGTAGAGAGAGAGAGAGAGAGTAGTGAGCGTGTTTTGTGAGAGAGAGACGGGTTTTTAAGTAATTTTAAAACACGTTTTTTGTTAAGTTAACAAAAAACGCGTTTTTACAAGTTTTTGGCTTTCCATATACTCAATAATCTAATCTGCCATATTAGAAAATAGAAAATAAGAAATTTTTTATATAATGCTTTTCTTGAGGCGGAGAGGTATAATTTTTCTTAAAGACTATGTAAATAATATTTTTTCTCTTTTAAGATTTCTCTATTTATTTTCATGTTATATTAATATTTAATTTTTATGTATTTTAAAATTATTTACATGTTATTATTTAATAGTAATGTTTTTATTAGAATTTGTTGTTATAATATATTTTATATAAAATATGAAATATTAGGGGCTGAAAATGTTAATTTAAAAGATACTCGTTACAATTTTTTCCTATTTCGTTAATTTTCGTCAAGTGTAATCCATTTATGTCTTGGATTGCAACAAGATGTGAACATAGTGTACTAAATTATAAACTTGATGGCACAAAAGTGCTATTTCCCTGATCATTTGCATTGCTTAAAAATTAGGAATTTAGACCCTAGGCTCCTTAGCCGGACCAAGAACCCATAAATACCCACTAAATTATCAAAATTTCATATAAAGCCAGATGTTTAGAAGAGAAGACTACCCTACCAATCTGCTCCTATACCTTAGGTATAAGACTAGAATTACTCTTATACTTAGATATAATTGTAATTTTTTTCACATTTTCTTAAATATTATAAAAAATCACATATTTTATTAATCAGTTTGCTCATATAATTATTGTATAAGACTAAAATTACTCTTATACTTGGATATAAGAGTAATTTTGGATTTATGGAGAACTAGTGCTACACTTGTGCGTTAAACGCACGGACAAAAAACTATTTCAAATATCATTTGTTAACACAAGAATTTTTCATTAATACAATAATGTTAATGAAATAATATTACAAATTTTGAAAACATTTCTTGTACACTGCTTTAGTTGTTTGATTCATTGGCTTTCTCTCTTCATCACATATTAAAATTTTCAAATCAACACAATTATTTACGCTTGACAATGCGACATAAAACAGACAATAACTGAATACAGATCTTTTGAGAAATAGATCAAATTGGACATTGATTAACCAGACTGTCTTGCTAAATATTGTTCTGAAGTAACATTTTTTGCATCAAGTTTTTCTAAATAATTAGATGTATATAAAATTATAATTTGATAAAAAAAAATCATACTAATCTAATACAATAAACGTTTACAATAAAGTTAAATATATTTAATAAATCTATTAATATTATATAATTTACAAGAAATGTTATAATTAAGAAATTATGTTTGTTTAACTAAATATATTTATTTGTAATTAATTATTAAATATGAATTTAATATTTTTGTAAAATATGAAATATTAGGGGCTGAAAATGTGAATTTAAAAGATACCCGTTACAATTTTTGCCTATTTCGTTAATTTTCGTTAAGTGTATCCATTTATGTCTTGAATTGCAACAATATGTGAACATAGTGTACTAAATTATAAATTTGATGGAACAAAAATGCTATTTCCCTGATCATTTACATTGCTTAAAAATTAGGAATTTAGACCCTAAGCTCCTTAGCCGAACCAAGAACCCATAAATAACCACTAAATTATCAAAATTTCATATAAAGCCAGATGTTTAGAAAGAGAAGACTACCCTACCGATCTGCTCCTATACCTTAGGTATAAGACTAGAATTACTCTTATACTTAGATATAATTGTAATTTTTTCACATTTTCTTAAATATTATAAAAAAAATCACATATTTTATTAATCAGTTTGCTCTTATAATTATTGTATAAGACTAAAATTACTCTTATACTTGGATATAAGAGTAATTTTGGATTTATGGAGAACTAGTGCTACACTTGTGCGTTAAACGCACGAACAAAAAACTATTTCAAATATCATTTGTTAACACAAGAATTTTTCATTAATACAATAATGTTAATGAAATAATATTACAAATTTTGAAAACATTTATTGTACACAACTTTAGTTGTTTGATTCATTGGCTTCTCTCTTCATCACATATTAAAATTTTCAAATCAACACAATTATTTACGCTTTACAATGCGACATAAAACTGACAATAACTGAATACAGATCTTTTAGAGAAATAGACCAAATCGAACATTGATTAACCAGACTGTCTTGCTAAATATTGTTCTGAAGTAACATTTTTTGCATCAAGTTTTTCTAAATAATTAGATGTATATAAAATTATAATTTGACAAAAAAATCATACTAATCTAATACAATAAACGTTTACAATAAAGTTAAATATATTTAATAAATCTATTAATATTATATAATTTACAAGAAATGTTATAATTAAGAAATTATTTTTGTTTAACTAAATATATTTATTTGTAATTAATTATTAAATAATATTTAATATTTTTGTAAAATATGAAATATTAGGGGCTGAAAATGTGAATTTAAAAGATACTCGTTACAATTTTTGCCTATTTCGTTAATTTTCGTCAAGTGTCATCCATTTATGTTTTGGATTGCAACAAGATGTGAACATAGTGTACTAAATTATAAACTTGATGGCACAAAAGTTCTATTTCCCTGATCATTTACATTGCTTAAAAATTAGGAATTTAGACCATAGGCTCCTTAGCCGGACCAAGAACCCATAAATACCCACTAAATTATCAAAATTTCATATAAAGCCATATGTTTAGAAAGAGAAGACTACCCTACCGGTCTGCTCCTATACCTTAGGTATAAGACTAGAATTACTCTTATACTTAGATATAATTGTAATTTTTTTTCACATTTTCTTAAATATTATAAAAAATCACATATTTTATTAATCAGTTTGCTCTTATAATTAATGTATAAGACTAAAATTACTTAATACTTGGATATAAGAGTAATTTTGGATTTGTAGAAAACTAGTGCTACACTTGTGCGTTAAACGCACGGACAAAAAACTATTTCAAATATCATTTGTTAACACAAGAATTTTTCATTAATACAATAATGTTAATGAAATAATATTACAAATTTTGAAAACATTTCTTTTGCACTGCTTTAGTTGTTTGATTCATTGGCTTTCTCTCTTCATCACATATTAAAATTTTTAAATCAACACAATTATTTACGCTTGACAATGCGACATAAATCTGACAATAACTGAATTCAGATCTTTTGAGAAATAGACCAAATCGGACATTGATTAACCAGACTGTCTTGCTAAATATTGTTCTGAAGTAACATTTTTGCATCAAGTTTTTCTAAATAATTAGATGTATATAAAATTATAATTTGATAAAAAATCATACTAATCTAATATAATAAACGTTTACAATAAAGTTAAATATATTTAATAAATCTATAAATATTATATAATTTACAAGAAATGTTATAATTAAGAAATTATTTTTGTTTAACTAAATATATTTATTTGTAATTAATTATTTAATAAGAATTTAATATTTTTGTAAAATATGAAATATTAGGGGCTGAAAATGTGAATTTAAAAGATACTCGTTACAATTTTTGCCTATTTCGTTAATTTTCGTCAAGTGTCATCCATTTATGTCTTGGATTGTAACAAGATGTGAACATAGTGTACTAAATTATAAACTTGATGGCACAAAAGTTCTATTTCCCTGATCATTTACATTGCTTAAAAATTAGGAATTTAGACCCTAGGCTCCTTAGCCGGACCAAGAACCCATAAATACCCACTAAATTATCAAAATTTCATATAAAGGCAGATGTTTAGAAAGAGAAGACTACCCTACCGGTCTGCTCCTTTACCTTAGGTATAAGACTAGAATTACTCTTATACTTAGATATAATTGTAATTTTTTTTCGCATTTTCTTAAATATTATTAAATAATCACATATTTTATTAACCAGTTTGCTCTTATAATTAATGTATAAGACTAAAATTACTCATATACTTGGATATAAGAGTAATTTTGGATTTATAGAGAACTAGTGCTACACTTGTGCGTTAAACGCACAGACAAAAAACCATTTCAAATATCATTTGTTAACACAAGAATTTATCATTAATACAATAATGTTAATGAAATAATTTTACAAAATTTTGAAAACATTTCTTGTACACAGCTTTAGTTGTTTGATTCATTGACTTTCTCTCTTCATCACATACTAAAATTTTCAAATCAACACAATTATTTACGCTTGACAATGCGACATAAAACTGACAATAACTGAATACATATCTTTTGAGAAATAGACCAAATCGGACATTGATTAACCAGACTGTCTTGCTAAATATTGTTCTGAAGTAACATTTTTTGCATCAAGTTTTTCTAAATAATTAGATGTATATAAAATTATAATTTGATAAAAAAAATCATACTAATCTAATACAATAAACATTTACAATAAAGTTAAATATATTTAATAAATCTATTAATATTATATAATTTACAAGAAATGTTGTAATTAAGAAATTATTTTTGTTTAACTAAATACATTTATTTGTAATTAATTATTAAATAAGAATGAGTGTGTCTTATGAAAAACACGTTTTTCCTGGCATTAGAAAAAACGTGTTTTGGGTTTCCCCGTATATGCCAGTGCCAGTTAAACAAAGTGCCAGTGTGACAAAGTGTCAGTTAGGGGTGTAAATGGTTCGGTTTAGCTCGGTTTGGACAAATTTAGGAGCCAAACCGCTAGTATCGGTTCGAAAAAATTCCAAATCGAGCTAAACCATAAAAAAATTCGAACCGAGCTGAGCCAAACCATCATGGTTCGGTTTGGCTCGGTTTGAACCGCGGTTTGAATTTTCAGTCTAAGAAAGAACAAACAAACATAGGTTATTCAAGAAAAAAAATTGCAAAAATGAAGGGATATTAAGAACGCATACACTGAGGTTATCCATGGATGCCTTCGTCAAAGCCTTCGACTATAGAAAGCAAAAAATTAAAGACGAAAATTAGAAAATTTGACAAAATTGAAAAACAATAAATTTTCCTTCTTCCTGTGCGAAAACTCATTTGAAATTTGAAAAAGAATATTAAGAACACTTACTATGTAAGCTGATGTGAATTCGCCTTCTTATTGTGCGACGACGTTGAGGTGGCGAGTGTGAGAGAGGTGGCGAGGGTGGGTGAGAGGGCAGTGAGTGAGATCTACCAAAGAGAGAGAAGGGGAAGAGAGAGAAGGAAAAGGGATAGAATGTGTAATGAGATTAAAAAGAGGCAGAGGGTTCAAAGTATTACATTTTAGGGTTTTGAAATAAATTAAAGGTGTGGATTAATTTGATTTGGAATGAATGGTCATGATTATGGTTTATGTTGGTTTGGCTCGGTCTCGTAGCTCGATCTCATAGCTCGGTTTAATGGCTAAAGGGTTTAGCTCAGTTCGGCTCGGTTTGGCTCGACACCCTCAAATCGCAAGCTAAACCGAACCACGTGGTTTGTAATTTTTATAAACCAAGCTAAGCCAATTAAATAAAAAAACCAAGCTAAACCCCACGGTTTAGCTCGGTTTGGTCTCAAATCGCGGTTTGAGCTAAACCACTTACACCCCTAGTGTCAGTGCCTGTTTAACAAAGTGCCAGTGCCAGTTTACACTGGCACTTGGCACTGGCACTTTGTTAAACTGGCACTGGCACTTTTTACACGGGCACTTTTATATACATGAACTGGCACTCTTCACACTGGCACTCTGTTACACTAACACTGGCACTTTGTTACACTAACATTTTTGCTGGCTCTCAAAAACACAAGCACTGGCATTCAAAAACACATGAACTGGCATTCAAAAACACATGAACTGGCACTCAAAAACACATACACTGGCACTTAAAACACACGGATAATTATTTTTGCTGGCTCTCAAAAACACAAGTACTGGCACTCATAAACACATGCACTGGCACTCTAAATCACGTAAACACAAGTACTGGCACTCATAAACACATGCACTGGCACTCTAAATCACGTGCACTGGCACTCCAAATTACATGCACTAGCACTCCCTATCACCGGAACAAAATCAACAGGTTAGATCTCCATACTCGTTAATTTCCCTAATTCTGGCAACTCAAGATTCTTTGAACAACCCAATTACAATCTAAGCATAAAGAAATATCACGACATAGAGCAACCAAACTGTTCGCCATGAGGCCAGGTCTTGACGCGAGCGGAGAAGTTTCCGGCGTGGATAAAATCGGAATCACCAAAGGCATGATCAATTGAAAACTGGATTTTGGAATCAGAATCCGATTCCGAAGACTTCCTTCTGAACCCACGAGCAGATTGTTGCTGTGATTGTTGTTGTTGTTGTGATTGTGGTGGGAGAGGAGGGGATGAATTAGGTCGGTGAGGAAGGGGATTGAGGTCGCCGGTTGATTTGGATGTGAGGGAGAGGATCAGCGACGGGCTTGGCCGGAGAGGGAGAGTTTGCGTTTAGAGAGAGAGAGTAGTGAGAGAGAGCCTGCGAGTAGAGAGAGATGGAAACGACGTCTTTTTAAAAACACGTTTTTTCTAATCTTTAGAAAAAACGCGTTTTTTACAAGTTTTTGGCAATAAGAATTTAATATTTTTGTAAAATATTGCAATTTTTTTTTTAAAAAAAACAATTGGTTCCAAATTGCTTGTTGAAGACAAATTCTTCAAGCTCGTGTTTCATTGCCTGAGTGTATTGTATTTTTGTTTAGCTTTTTTTTTTATCTATAATTACTAAATTTTATTTGCAAAGAATACTTTCAAATGGATTTATGAATCTGTTTTTTTTGAATTTTTTTTATATTTGAAATTTTGAGGAGTTGCAATTAGATTAGATGCGAACACAAGGTTTGAATAGTGAGTCCACCCATTATTCAAGTCGGCTCACATGCTCTCTCAAGTCACAAATTACAGAACATCAAAAAGAAAAACAAAAACAGAAACTACAAAACATCAAGTGTCGACATTGACGACTGAATTTCGTTTGCACGCTGGTTCGACTTCGTAAACGCACGACGACTCTAGCTGTTATTCTCTACTAACTCTGCATCTCCCTTCTTCGCCTTTCCGCCTCTTCAAGTCTTCTCTCCGGTCTGTTCTCTTACCTTGGCATTTTGGCCCCTTTCTGATCTTTTCACTGGTAAAAAGTATCAACACTAAACTCTCTCACCCATGTATTGATTAATCATTACTCTTATATGATACTCCCTCCGTCCCACCCGAAGTGTCCCAACTTTTCATTTTGGACGTCCCATTTAAAATGTCTCATTACCAAAAAAGTAAAGTTTTTTTACTATTACACCCACTAATTCTCTCTCCTACTTTACTTTTACACTCACAACATTCTCTCTTCTAACTATTTCACCCACTCATTCTCTCTCCTATTTAATTTTTCATACTCACAACATTTAAACTTTTCTCTTTCTTACCTCACTTTCCTTAATTCTCGTGCAATTGTCCTTTCCGAACACTTCGGATGGGACGGAGGGAGTATATTGATTAGAAATTTGAGATTTATTGTTTGATATTTATTTAAAATAAGGCTTAAATTATCTTTTCGAAATAATAGATTGTTTTTTTCGAAGTTAGGGCATTATTTTTTTATTTGTATTTTTACAAAATTAGTGTCTGAATTCGGGAAGTAGCTATGATTTTCAGATATATGAATTTTTATTGTAGATTCTATTTTTTTTCATGATTACGGATCATTTGTTTAAATGATTGATGTGTATATTTTATTGAAGCCTGTATTTTTACTTTCATAATTAAAAATATCAGATTTTTTGACATGTTTTAGCCATTAATGGGTAGTTTTTCACTTCTTATTTTAAATGTGAAAGAGTTTTTCACCGAATTATGAAAACAAAAACATAAATGAATCTAAAAAATTGTGAACATTAAAATGTGGTGTAAATGTGAATTGACGAAATTGAAGCTTCCTTTAATTGGATATTATTTTTTTATTAGACTTATTTGGAGCAGTTCTAAAGAGAGTGTATTAAAGAGAGGGTGTTTCATTCAATAAAGATATTTAATGAAGTTGTTATATATGAAAGTTTAAGAATGTACTTGGTCTCTATTATGTTTAGGTGTAGGTGCGAGTTTTGGAGAGAAAATAAGTGAGCTAAAGTGCTTTATGTACTTGAGACATTATCTATAGTATAAATAAGACCTCCACTATCTACAGTTGAATGAACAGTACCAAGCGACGAATTTTTCATTTTGCCCTCATACATTTGTCCCTTTCCCATTTTGCCCTTAAAAAAAATTTAAATTAAAAAAAAAAATTAAAAAAAAAAAAAAACCCGTGTCCTTGGACACGGGCATGTACTAGTTATATATATATATATATATATATATATATATATATATATAGAGAGATTTTGATTTGAGTCTAATATTATATTATGTGGGCTTTAGTAAAATTTTTGGGTTATATGGGATTTTGTTTGGGCTAGAGGACATGTGAAATTAAATCTAATAAGACCCCTTTGATTTAGCTTATTGATATGTGCTGATGACTTATTACTTATGACTGATAACTTATGACTGATGACTTATGACTGATGAGCTGATGAATGATGCTGTTTGATTTAGTGTTTTTGAAGTGCTGATGAGCTGTCAAAAGTAAGTATGGCTGTTTGATTAATAAGCTGAAAAAGTGCTGAATGAAATTAAAAAGACGAAAATAACCCTTACCATAGAATCTTTTCCCTCTTTGTTAAAATTAATTGTGTTAACTAACAAATTTATTATCAAACGTTAAAAAATATTTTTTTATCAATAAATTTATATTTTAAAGAGAATTTCTAGAGTTACAAATAAGTTTTAATATCAAAATTTAAATCAAAGCAAATTAGAAATACAAAATTACATTACATATATAAGTTCAAAGTTGATAATATCCAAATTACATACATATAACTAGTGATAGGTGTTTAACAAAAATACATACATCTAAGTTCAAAGTGGTAATATCCAAATGCTAATTGAAAATATTATTATTACATACTCCCTCCGTCCCGCTAATATTAGCACAAACACTGTTTGCGCGGGAATTAAGGAATATGATATTTTAATAAAATGTTGTGAGTGTAAAAGAATGAGTGGAGAGAGAATGAGTGGAGGGTGTAATAAATTATAATGGTGTTGTGAGTATTAAAATAATGTAGGAGAGAGAATGAGTGGGGTTGGGTGAATATTTTATTAATATAAAGTTTCCTTTTTGGGAGTGTGCGGATATTAGCGGGACGCCCAAAAAGAAAAGTGTGCTAATATTAGAGGGACGGAGGGAGTATTTGATAACACATTGCATTTCTAATTTCTTCCATCTCTGGATCTGTCGTACCCAGAAAAGAGATAGGTGTTTGATTGACCACATTAGGGTCATCTTCCTCAACCTCATGAAATAAGTTAGGGTCAGCATCATAAACTTGAAACTCATCATCCTCGATGTTTCTTCTCCTAAGGAAATTATGAATCGCCATTCTTCTCCATGAAGTAAAGAGCGCCACAAACTCCAATCTTTCTTAAGATGATTCCAATGATTCTTAAATTGTTTTTGCACCCACGTTTTCCCGATTTTTTCATTAAAGGCATTTCTTACATTCTTCCATCCTTCTTTGCTTAAACAAGTAGTAGGTCTGTTTCCAGCTAAAACTTGTTCGGCACAAAGGGTAACAAAAAGTTCATGGAGTGCTGGCTCCCAATTAGCCTTCTCACTTGTTCCTTGTGACGTGCTTGTCATTTTCCCTTTCGATTTCATTTGAGATGTCATTCATCTTTAAATATCATGAAAAACATAAACCCATTTCTCCTATTATTATTGCATAAATGGTAATTCATTAGAGAACAAGGCTCAATGATTTAAACATGCATCACCATTTATACCAAGTATGCATACACAATTCAAGTGTAGATTGGAAGTGTTGCTTCTGAAATAGGGGGGAGGGAAGCTGTAAACTTTCCAGTGGATATCAAAGTGCAAAATCCCTGCATATTATGCGATAATTACTCCAATAGTTTCAAATACTGTTTTGAAATGTGAACCATGCTCATTAGTTACTATCCTACTTGATAATATTAAAGTAATTTTGTATACAGGGTGAGGCACATCAAATCAATTTACTTGTACTTGCTTTTAAATTTTAACTGCCAAACTCAATTTTGAAATGAGCAATCGTTACAATGGAATATATCTGAGAAAGGAAAGTTGGCTGGAATGCTTACGCGGGTATTATCCAACTTAAATGGAATTCATAAACTGTTCAGAATCACAAGCAATAATGCTAAGAATAAGGTCTAAGAGCTCCCAAACAGATCCAAGATTCAAAATTCCAATACACCCATACAATAAACTTGAGAAATAAACCCCATTTGCTCCCAAGAATAGGCAAAGAGTAAGCACATCAAAGCATTATAGGTTTCATGGCACAATTTCATAAACACCATACAAAATCAACAAATTTTAATAAAGAAACAGACGAAGAAAATGACAGATTCAACCGGTACCTGAATTTGCGTCGGAAGGATGTCAGAGAAAGGAGAGATTCCGGTGGAGGAGCTCGAGATCTGGAAAGATGCGACGGAAGAGAGAGAAGAGCGGCGGCTGCTTTGGCTTTGGTTTGGGTCGTAAAAAAGAAAGAAGAATGAGATAAGATGAGAAGGAAAGAAACCCTATAAATTAAAACGAGGGCAATATCGAAATATGAAAAATTCATTAAATTTACTATTCACCCGTGCATTTACTGTTCACCAATGGTTTTTTTGAATCAGCACTTCCATTCTTGCTTATGACTTATAAGTCATTTGTGCATTTTGGGTATTGTACTAAGCTTATGACTTATTTCCAAAATATGAAATCAAACAATGCATTTTTGACTTATGAAAAGTAATAAGTTATAAGCACTTCCCCAAAAATGATATCAAACAGGGCCTAATTATCACATGGTTTTTACTTGCTCAATTAAAATTAATAATTTTCTTTTACTCAAAGTCTCAAATTATGATTCTTCTATTTTAATGAGTGTGTTTTTTTTTTTTCATTTTAAATGAAGTGAAGGAAGATAAAACGTTACCGTTTACACTAATTTTTACATTGCCAAAATTACTCTTCATTCTTAGTACTAGTAGAGTTAAGTACCTATTTAGTCCCTGACGTTTAGCATTTTTTACGGTTTCGTCCCTATCGTATTTTTGTGAACGTTTCCGTCCTTGACCTACCTATATAATTTTCCAGTTAATCCTTCCGTCCATTTTCCGTCAATTTCACCATTAACTTTGCTGAGGTGGCAGTAATGGGGGTTGAAACCGTAAAATGTTAAACCCTAGACCCTAAAAAATAAATTTTAAAGTTACAAAACACCCCCTTTCTTCCTTTAAAACATAAATCAGTTTACATAATAAATAATAATAATAATAATAATAAATAATAATAATAATAATAAAATAAAATAATAATAATAATAATAATAATAAATAATAATAATAATAATAATAAAATATTAATAATAATAATAAATAAATAATAATAATAATTATAAATAATAATAAAAAAATAAAAATAAAAATAAAATAATAATAATAATAAAATAATAATAATAATAAAATAATAATAATAATAATAATAATAATAATAATAATAATAATAATAATAATAATAATAATAATAATAATAATAATAATAATAATAATAATAATAATAATAATAATATTAATAATAATAATAATTATTATAATAATAATAATAATAATAATAATAATAATAATAATAATAATAATAATAATAATAATAATAATAATAATAATAATAATAATAACAACTCAAAACCCAACCTTTCTTCTCTACTCTCCCCACCGTCCTTTCTCACCACCCATCACCGCCCCAGTCACCGCTACCAACAAACTTCAGCCGCCACCATCACCATAAATCAAATCAAACACCACCCAGATCTAGGTTCTTCAGCACCTTGAGCAAGTATCAATGGGGTAATTTGCCCCCTTCATTTTCCCCTCTCTCTCCCAAGAACCTACCCAACGCTGTCATTCCATCTCTCCATCGATCTAGGTCTCCTTGATGATTAAGCCTTCACGCCTCTCGTCATCTTCTCCGTCACCGTTGATCGGAGAGAGTGGTACTGGTGTGGTGTTAAAGTCAGTGAGTCGGAGCCCCTAATTTGGTGTGTGATTGATTGTTCTGGCATGGTGTTTGAAATAATTTTTTGTTTATGTGTGTATTTGTGAATTCAAATCTGAGAAGTTAGGGTATGTTTCTGTGTGTATGTGTGTGTGTTCTTCAAATACAAATCTCAAAAATTAGTTTGTATGTGTTCTCCAAATCTGAAAAATTAGTGTGTGTGTGTGTGTGTTTTTCAAATCTGAAAAGTTAGTGATTGTGGGTTTTGAATAATGAACACATAAATTATGGTGGTTTTGGGATGATAGTAGCGGTTTTTGGTTGATGTTGGTGGTGGTGTTGATGTTGACAGTGGTGGCGATAGTGACAGTGGTGGTGGTCATGGTCGGTGATGGTGGTGGTCATGGCTGACTAGATTAAAGAAGTGAGGGGGTCCTTTTCTTTTCTTCTTTTTAGTTATCAAGAAATAAATAATTTACATTATTAATAATTTTTTTTATTATTATTTTATTTTTATTAATATTTTGTTATTATTATTATTTTATTATTATTATTATTATTATTAATATTTTATTATTGTTATTTTTTTATTATTATTATTTTATTTTGCTATTTTATTATTATTATTATTTTTTTATTTTTATTTTATTATGTAAAATGGTTTAGGTTTTAAAAGAAGAGAGGGGGTGTTTTGTAACTTTAAAATTTATTTTTTAGGGTCTAGAGTTTAACATTTTACGATTTCAACCTTCATTAACGGAGAAATTGACGGAAGATTAACTGGAAAATTATATAGGTAGTTCAAGGACTGAAATGTTCACAAAAATATGATAGAAACAAAACCGTAAAAAACACTATAAATCAGGGACCAAATAGGTATTTAACTCATTCTTAGTACAACAAAAAGAGACTTTAACCAAAAATCTGGGAATACCCTTCGGGCCTTCACCGAACCGAAACCAATTAAAATAAATTAAGAAACTTTTATAAAAAAAAAAAAAAGGAAGGTAAAATCTATCTATATATAATAACAAGATAGTGGTAATTTTTTTGCCTTCGAGGGGTATTTTCGTCTTTTCACGCGATGGCAAAATTGCAATAACTAAGTCCCAAAAGCAACGTGGCAATAAGTTATTGGTTGTTTTTTTTTTTTTAAAACCAATTTGGACAAGTGTCGAATGGCGGAGGAGGGGTAATTCAGACTTTTCCTTGGCGCGTGTGCCCCACGCGCCGACATACGCACGTTATATCAGATTTTTCCTTTTTTTTTTTTTTATACTTTAACACGTGGCAAGCACCGATTGGCTGAATGGATTTTCAAAAAAAAAAAATTATCTCATTTCTTTGAGCTCAATTATTTTATATTAAATTAATTTTTTTTAATTTTTTTTTTCACCAAAATTCATAATTTTTTTTTCTCTTTAAATAGATACTTCTTTCATTTGATTTGGACAAAAATAAATTATCTTTTTTAAATATAAATTTGTTAATTATCTTTTATTAATTTTCAATTTCATTTTCGTGAAAATTAATTAAGTTTGAAGTAATTTTTTTAATTATAAATGATAATAAAAAAATCCTCTTTTTTAAAATAATTTTTTTTACACCATAATTCATAATTATTTTTCTCTTTAAATAGAGACTTTTTCATTTGATTTGGACAAAGAAAAAAAATACTCTTTTTTAAATATAAATTTATTTTTATTAAGTGTGAAGTATTTATTTTTCTTATAAATAATAATAATAATAATAATAATAATAATAATATTAATAATAATAATTTTACTAATCATAAAAATAAAGAATCTAAAATAAAGTAAAGTGGTGGGGTATATGACGATGAGTTGGGATGGTGTTTGATTTTTTTAAACAAAATCATTCTGTATTTATAAAGTATATAGGGTTATTTAATATAATAATAATTTAGATATATATATATATATATATATATATATATATATATATATATATATATATATATGTGTGTGTGTGTGTGTGTGTGTGTGTGTGTGTGTGTGTGTGTGTGTGTGTAGTGTGATTAATGTGGGTTTTGGTTTCTATTTAATAAGTGGGTGGGTAATATGTTTATTTTTTTATTTTAGTTCGATATATCAAATAATTTATTTAAAAGGTAAATAATTTTAAATATTGATATGTAATGATGATAATACTGACCACTTTGATAAATGAGAGAATTTATATATAATTTATATTTGTAAAATGTTTATTTCAAAATTTAGTTTTATTTTACAAAACTAATACACAATAATAATAATAAATTTTTAAAGTTATTTGTTAATTTTCGTTATCTATAAAATTCCCGATATTATTATGTATTACTTTAATTTGTTTATTTGTATGTATGTCTAATAATTTAAAAAAAAATATGAAGATGAATTAAAATAATTGATAGAGGAGAAAATTTATGAATTGGTCATATAAGGGATGATGAATTTGAATTTAGGTTTGTATTTAATTATTGGGTAAATCACTTATTCATTATTTAATGTCTCATAATTGTCTGTAATAAACATTTTAAAGTGTATGATACTTTATTTTTCATTTCACGATATTTTTATTATTGTTTTCCTCTTATGTCATGCCTATTAATAAAAGTTAAGGTAGATATTTATCTTTTGTTGGTTTTTTTTTTCTAATAGATACTATGTATAAATGATCTAAAATAAAGTAAAAGTGGTTGGGTATAGGACGATAAGTTGGGATGGTGTTGAATTTTTTTAAACAAAATCATTGTGTATTTATAAAGTATATAGGGTTATTTAATATATATATATATATATATATATATATATATATATATATATATATATATATGGGGAGTGTGATGAATGTGAACTTTGGTTTTTATTTAATAAGTGAGATTGGGTTTGGTTTTTTTTTTTTATTTTAGTTCGATATATCAAACAATTTATTTCAAAGGTAAATGATTTTAAATATTGATATGTAATGATGATAATACTGACCACTTTGATGTTTGTACTAACAATATATTATTCAAGAAAATTTTCACAATATATAAAACAACTCGCTTTTCAGTTTGTTTTATTTTAATTGTCGTCTTTTGAGCATGCAGTTTTGGTAACTCAGAAGCTTATTCTCGAAGTATTATTTGTCGTATACATTAAATAAAATGGGATATCGGTTGAAATAATAATAAAAAAATAATGGGATATATGTAGAGTTTAACGGGGGAGGAGGGTCAATTTACCTCCTTGCGTTGTTGGCTATGTTCATATATATATATATATATATATATATATATATATATATATATATATATATATATATATATATATATATATATATATATATATATATATATATATATATATATATATATATATAATTTATATTTGTAAAATATTTATTTCAAAATTTAGATTTATTTTACAAAACTAATACACAATAATAATATTCAATTTTTAAAGTTATTTGTTAATTTTCGTTATTTATAAAATTCCCGATATTATTATGTATTACTTTAATTTGTTTATGTGTATGTATGTCTAATAATTTTTTAAAAAAATATATGAAGATGAATTAAAATAATTGATAGAGGAGAGAAGTTATGGATTGGTCATATAGGGGATGATGAATTTGGATTTGGATTTGTATTTAATTAATGGGTGAATCACTTATTCATTATTTAATAAAAGTCAAGGTAGATATTTATCTTTTGTTGATTTTTTCTAATAGATACTATGTATTTTGGTAATTCTCAATTATATTTTGCATAATTTGAAAGAAGTTTTTTTCATCAAAAATTCATAATTTTTTTTTCTCTTTAAATAGATTACTTCTTCTCATTTGATTTTGGACAAAAAAATTATCTTTTTAAATATAAATTTGTTAATTATCTTTTATTAATTTTCAATTTCATTTTCGTGGAAAATTTATTAAGTTTGAAGTAATTTTTAATTATAAATGATAATAAAAAAACTCCTCTTTTTAAAATAATTTTTTTACACCATAAATCATAATTATTTTTCTCTTAATAAATAGAGACTTTTTCATTTGATTTGGACAAAGAAAAAAAAAATACTTTCTTTTTAAATATAAATTTATTTTTTATTAAGTGTGAACTATTTATTTTTCTTATAAATAATAATAATAATAATAATATTAATAATAATAATAATTTTACTAATCATAAAAATAAATAGAATATAAAATAAAGTAAAGTGGTGGGGTATTTAATTTTTTTAAAACAAAATCATTCTCGTATTTATAAAGTATATAGGGTTATTTAATATAATAATAATTTATATATATATATATATATATATATATATATATATATATATATATATATATATATATATATATATATATATATATATATATATATATGTCGGAGAGTGTGATTAATGTGGGTTTTGGTTTCTATTTAATAAGTGGGTGGGTAATATGGTTATTTTTTTATTTTAATTCGATATATCAAATAATTTATTTAAAAGGTAAATGATTTTAAATATTGATATGTAATGATGATAATATCGATCACTTAGATAAAGGAGAGAATTTATATATAACTTATATTTGTAAAATGTTTATTTCAAAATTTAGATTTATTTTACAAAAAACTAATACACAATAATAATAATCAATTTTATAAAGTTATTTGTTAATTTTCGTTATCTATGTAAATTCCCGACATATTATTATGTACTCCCCTCCGTCCCACTTCAAATGGTCCCTTGATTTATTTCACGGTTTTTAAGAAAAATGAATAAAGCTTAATAGAAATTAGAGGTGAGAGAAGAATTTTTTCAAATAATTCATTTTTAAAATTTTATTTACCAAAGTAAATTCCACTGCTCAAACTTTTCCCAAAATGTCCCATTTTTTGAAAAACTCGCTACACAACTTGTAACCAGTTGAGGGATTTTTCAATTAAAATCGCCACACGGTGTAGCGATTTTAAATTTACTAAATTTTATTTAATATTTATGCTTAAAAAAAAAAACGGAATTTGAAATCGCCAGCTGTGGTGTAGCGATTTCAAATTATCACAAACCTAACTAAACAAACAAAGTCCACCGCCACGTACCACTCTATACTAATACTAATATACTAATACTAATAATAAGCACTTCCTCCGACTCTAAATTATAAAATAATAATATAAAAATTATATATTAATAAAGAAAAACTAAATAAAATATCATTTTTTCCATCTCAAATAAATATTTAAAAAAATGTACTTTATATAAAAAATATTTTTCATTTCAAAAATAAATATTACTTTCGACTCAAAATGAATAACCAAAAAATAATACTACATTTTTTGTCCAAATAAACTGAGGCATTAGATACTTCGCCTCTATGAATATTTTATAAAATAATACTCTTCTTATTTGCCTAAAAAATTAATATCATATTTTG